>CM038115.1:14067239-14169637 GCA_001642375.2 Mentha longifolia | reverse complement strand
CCTAATCTCATGTTTGGTCCGTAATATAATTTTGGACCGGCCCGCTATATATGTTCGGCCCGCCAGTAATACACTAATCTTATCACACCTCCTCCCATGTGATATGTATATGGGCTTGAATAGTAATCGTGATATCATGATTTACTATTCCACCCATGATATCATACACTTGCTACCAAACAAGCACTAAGGTGATTCAGTACGGATCATCTATTTTTCATTACAGCCTACCAATTGTTTACTAAAATCGTTATTTTTTTCGATATTATGATTCAATCTAACTTTACACTAATTAATTAAGGTTCACCAATTCAAGTAGAGTTATTAATTTATTTAATTTTATAGTAACTAGCAGAGATGACGTGCACTCGCACGTAAGAATGAATCAGATTATCAGTGAATTATTCTTTTCATTTCTATAAAAATATCTCGTAGTTTTTTTTTTCCTTTGAATATAAAATCTTGTACAATTTTTCGTAATTTCATGTGTTCAATAATAAGTGCACAATATAATTAGGATTAACCAAAATATTTAGTTGTAATTTGTTATCTCAATCAATTTTAGATTTTAATTTTCAAAAAGTATACATTATATATGCTTCGCTTTACTTTATACTGTAACAAATAAGTTTGCCCAATGTTGATATTTATTTTTAATGTGTCCATGTAATCTTCAACCTTAGTATTATGATTTTTCTTCATCTTTCATAACTTAAAATCTTAATTTAGTTTGTTAGTGCCAATATAAAGTTGGTAAATTATAACATAATTATCATCATTTCGTAGATTAGATAAAATTTTGATTTAATTATGATACGTCATTTTATATAGGTTATCTATCTCGATTGACATGGAGATTCGAATTTGCAAGAAAAAAATATATATTATAGATTGATATATTGTCCGTAGTTTATCCAATATAAGGCGTAAACCAGTCAAGATCATCATAAAAGAAATCAAAGTAGTTGAGGTTTTAAGATAAAATTTACAAATTGATTATAAATAATGTTTTCCCCTAATGAAAGCAATTTAAAAGTAAGCATAATTTCTTCCGTTCGGTTGCTGATGTGTAAGAACCCAAACCCTATTAATTAGAAAAATTAATGACAAACATATATAGAGATAATGTAAAAAAAGAAACAGTCGTGTTATGTAACCATTTTAAAAAATTAAGTCCTAATGTCCATATTTCTTTTTTTTAAATCAAATTCTAAAGAGTTACTAATTTTCTCAAAATTACGCTAATACCCTTAAATTTTAAATTTATAATAGGGATATAATAGGTAACTCAAATTTTGTAAAACAAGACACTTTTATAATAGGGTATAGATAGATTAATTTCACTTTTCTTAATTAAAAATGAAGAAATTTTCTAAAAGATTAATTATATACCTTAATTGGGTTAATAAACCATTGCTAATTAGTATAATACTATTAGACTAAATCATATTATATCAAAATCAAGAAAAAAAAATCAAGAAAAATCAATTTTTATATATAGCCGGTACACTGTAATGGAGACAAATGATCCTATCTGTTGAGTGCAAACAACAAGTCTTACATCGAAAATATAAGGTGGACATATCTTGTATATAAAGGGGAGCACCACCCACACTAGTATGAGGCATTTTGGGAAGGAGCCCAAGAACAAAACCTTGCGGGCTTGGCCAAAAGCGGACAATATCAAACTAATATGCTCGATCGTGGTGCTCGGGAACCCTAACACTATCCGATTAATTACACATATATTTCATTATTCCCATTACCATAATCCAATAGCAATGCTTGTTTAAAAACAAGATTCTATGTAGCAATTAATGGCCGTGGATACATACAAAATTGAACTAAGATGCATGTGGAGTGCCGATCACTAGCAAAGGAAGCTTTTTATGGATTGTCAATCCACTAGCTTCACTCATATCCAACTCCTCCATTCTTGCACCATTAGGCAATCCGAAGTCGAACTTGTGCACCAACTTGGCCAATGCCAGCTCATCGACGGCCACCGCGAACGCAATACCAGGGCAGCCCCTCCGGCCAGCCCCAAACGGAATCAATTCGAAATGCAGACCTCTATAGTCTATGCTCGTCTTGAGGAACCTCTCGGGGCGAAATTCTTCCGGATCTTTCCATGAGGACGGGTCCCGAGAAATCGCCCAAGCGTTGATAATCACGTGCGTGCCACGCGCGATGTCGTAGCCCAACACCGTTGTGTCTTGGGTTGGTTCTCGAGGGACTAGTAATGGGATAGGTACATGTAGCCTAAGGCTCTCTTTCAACACTGCTTTTAGATAAGGCATTTTTTCTAAGTCTTCCTCCTTTTATTCGCCCTTCACTTCTCTTACTTCCTTCTGCAATGTTTTCATGGTTGTTGGATTTCTTATGAGCTCTGCCATCGCCCACTCTAGGGCTGTTGATGTAGTATCAGTTCCACCAGAAAACATGTCCTGTCTGAAATTTAATTTTATTTTTAATGTTGAATTAATTATTTTAATTTAATAGTAGATTGAAAGAATAACAGATAATCAATCTTACGAGGATGAGAGCTTTGACTGTAATATCTTCAACAGGGGAGCCACTGTTCTCATTCTCTCTCTGGAATTCAAGCAGTATATCTACAAAATCCTATCCGCTACCATCTTTTTCTCTCTTCTGTACCTGTACAGCTCTGTGTTCTTGAATCACATTCTCCAAAAACTCATCAATGGCTTTAGCCACTCTGTTGATTCTCCCATCCACACCATCGAAGCTTCTAGTCCATTTCAACCATGGAATGTACTCCCACATCGGCATAATACCCAACAACTCTTGAAACTCGGCGAAAACTTTCTTGAAATTCATCCCTTCACCGTACTTCTTCCCCAACGCCACCCTGCAAATCACGTCGTTCGTCAGATACGTCAGCACCTCGCTCAAGTTCACAGCCCCCGCCGCCGTCGACGACGAAGATTGTCTCAGCTGCATGATCTTCTCCACCATATTCGACGTCTCTTCCTCTCTCACGCGCCGATAAGTCTGAACCCTTTTGTTGCTTAGCAACTGAAGAACGCATATGCTTCGCACCTGCCGCCAGTAGTCGCCGTATGGCGCAAACGCCACGTCTTTGTAGTTGTAGAACAGCCTTCCCGGAATGACCGGCTTAGGTCTGTTTGAAAAGATCAAATCTTGGTCTTTCGTGATCTCACGCGCCGCCTCGGCCGAGGAGACAACGACGATGGGGACGCCGCCGAAGTGGAGCAGCATGAGCGGGCCGTAGCGGCGGGAGAGTGACTGGAGGGATCTGTGCGGGAATAATCCCATCTGGTGGAGGTTTCCAACCACCGGAAGCTTCGGTGGAGACGGCCGCGGCCGTCTCAGGGATGTCGAAGCGTGGCTGCGACGCCATTTCTGGAGAAAGAAGAGAAAGATAGCCGCGCTAAGTAGCATGATCTGGAAATATGAGAGGGAGAACATTTTCATGGTAGCTTGCTAGAGAGAGAAAGCACTGATACATATCTGAACGTATGGATTAGATTTTGTACGTACACACAATATCTTTAGCATGAGGAGGGCAGTTGCTTATCCTCCATCTCAACTCTCAACTCTAAATTATTTTAATCTTTATAAAATAAAAAATAAAAATAAAAATCTATATCACGATTTAGCATAACTATATATATAATGATCGACTAGGATTTACATAGCCCAATTAAAGTTATAATTATTTTTTAATTTAATTTTTATTTTATTAACAATGTAATTTAAATTATAAATGTCAATCATATTATGTGTTAATCCCTCAAAATAGCCATTCTAATAATTAAAATGATTAAAATAGTCATTGATAAGTAAAAGGTATAATAATAGCCTTTTTTTTGCATTTTGTACCAATTATATTCATATATCATAATTAATTAAAAAAAGTAATTATAAGCGCAAGTTACGGAATAGTCGATCAACTCACCTCTGATATGATTCTATCAACTAACAGAAGTCTAGATGTCTAGGATTCTATTATATTGGAAGTGTATTTAAGGAGTTCTGGCTTTAATGGAGGAAGACGAGGAGTATCTGAACGACTTTCCGACGAGGAGGAACACTACAAAAAAAAGTAGGTATTTGTAACAAACTTTTGCAACAAAAATAAATTTTGTTACATTTGGAGATTTTATATGACAAAATTCAATCTCCTCATAGGGATGGCAATGGATCCAGGACCCGGTCCAGATCCGATGGTCCAGATCCGATTTTACGGATCTAGGTCTTCTAAAATTTGGACCCCGATGGATCTGGACCGGATTCGAATCTAATGGTTAATTTTTTGATCTGGATCTAGTTATATTTTGTTATTATTTTATTTGGAATTTGTATCTATATACTTGGAGATATTTTAATTTGGGATTGTTATTTATGTACGTAAGATTTTTACAGCTCGTTAGATTTATCATCAAAACTTATTACGACTATTATTACACTATAAGTTTTTTAAAAAAAATTCATTTTAGGATAAAAGATTATGGATCCGGGTCCAGATCCGTGGATCCAATGGATCTGGATCTCGATTTTTTGGACCCGACGAATCTGGACCGAATCCGGACTAATTTTTTTTTTACGGATCTGGATCTGGAGCAAGCCGGATCCAGTCCAGATCTGACCCATTTTGCCATCCTATCTCCTCACATAAAATGAATCTCAGTTGCATTTTAGTAATTAATTAAAAGTACTATAATAAATATTTAGTTATTTTTTAAGCGAAAAGGTGCAGATATACCCCTAAGGTATATGTGAAGAAGCAAAAACCCCCTTATCCTTTGTTTGGGTGCAAATACAACCATCAACTTCATTTTTAAGAGCACTAGTACGCGCACCCGTGCGAGGCACGGCAAGCGTTATAGTGGCAACTAAATTGTAAATCATAAATTTAAATGATTAAAATGCTGTTACAATTAAAATGAAAATAGTAAAAGATAAGTGCAATTAAATTGGAAACCATAATTATTTTGAGTGTATAGTAATTCTTACTAATTAAGAAATTTATAACTCATTTGAATGGTCACGGGATTATCCATTTGATGATCCAAAAAATGTATTACAGATGTATAACTTTGATATCTGAATCAAAAGCATAACATCCATAAGCAACACAAAATAGGCACGGTAAAATAAATAAAAAAATCATCTATAACAAACAAAAAGAAACTTAATTCACACATGAACATTAAGTTTGTAGAATTAACTTCACACCAACTAAGCAAGCATTAAGTTACATGCAAAATAATGCAATACAAATTTTCCTTAAATTTGTAGAAGCAAAGTTACTATCTTTCAAAGAAAATTGTTCTTTTAACAACCTATTTAATCTGCGGCATTACTGTGAATGAATTTTTGACAACCTAAATAATGCAATTACATCAACTTGTTCAACAACACCAAAGACAACAACTTCCTAAAACATAACCCAATTGTGGGAGACAACTATGTTATACTATATTTATTATATAGATATCGTAAGCCTAGTTACATATGAGTAATGTTCCAAAGCCCATCATGGGCATGCTTGATATATCCACGGATGACGTGATATTGGAATATATAAGGAAGTTAATAAAAAACTATCAAATATAATTAAACCCTACTATAAAAAAACTAAACTCTAACATAAAAAATTAAACACTAAAAGAAAAAATTGCAGACATAGCACTGCCACATTACAGGTGGGCACACTTTTGTGGGTAGGGAAACATTTCTAAGTTACATATATAATCCAGCCATCAGCATTGTGCAACTATAAAATTCATCCCAAATAGTTCAATCAGAAAAGGAAAAATGAAAAACAAACAAAGTATCCTACAAAAATGTTCACGGAATAAAATGTAGAGTACAGGCTACCGTCAACAATTCATCTTCAACAATATCCAGCAACCTAACAATCAAAATCATCTATGTTACCAGTTGCATAGCGGGATTCCCAATCCAAAAGAAAATAAAAGATGCAACATAAATCCAGGCAAAAATCGGATCCAAACCAAGATGAGATGGGAAAATCACCCTGTGATAATCAAATATAATAAATATTTATGGGAGAAACATTTGAAATGAGACAACAAAATAATAGGTTCCACAGATATATATACAGAACATTTTTCTTTCTTTTGTTTAAGAAGCCCAAGAAATAATCACAAATTCCCCAATCAAATGCACACGATGTACTTTTTTAAAATCATATATTCTCACTAAGCAAGCTGATGATTCCAAAACACATATTTCTACCATACTCACAAACTAAAAGAGGTCAATAAAAAGCTGCATTACATAAACCATATTGGTAAAAAGATAAGAAAAAGAAAAAAAAATACAAAGAATAATTACCAAGAAGAAACCTTGGATGACGTCAACTACAATGAAAATTGTCCTTCATGATCCTACACCTCATCTTCAGCCTATGCTTCTCCATGGTGCACTAAAATAAGCGACTGGAAAATACGTAGTAAGGACACAAATGGAAATAAATAAATAAAAAAGCTCATCAACAAAAAAAAAAGAAAAAGAAAGAAATTGACATCTCCATGATGAACTTGAGGATCAGAATGGATAAGCAGAAATCATGATGCCGTGCTTTATACAAATCCCCAAATTAAACACATACAAAAATGGAGAAAGGCAAGCTCTTGGGTTCGGACGGATTGTGGGTGAATTTCAATAATAGAACGAAAACATATATGGGACGAACAAACCGCCTACTCGATTCTATACCTGCTACTTCTTAAACTTGTTTCTTCTTCAAGGATTCCATCCGGTCGCTGCGAGATCCAGTGAATTTAGCAAGTATACGATAGATTTGAGGGTAAAAGAGTAGTAAAACAGAAAAATAATCACATATACTATTGAAGTTTGGTGAAATAATCGCAGCAGGGGAGGCGACAAATTGTTTAACTTGAAAATTATGTCGATCTCCAATGTTGTCCGCTGGTAAAACAAAATCTGTTTGATGCCAAAAGAAATCGAAAATTATTGAAAAATGCTAAATTCTTCATCAAAAATTGTATTGTTATTGGGACCATACCTTTTTTCTTCCTCTGGAGTCGACTTCACTTGTTCTGACATAAAATTCCATAATTACACAGGCGAATGAAAATTGAGACGGATGTGATGTCGAAAAATCTTGGGGTTTCTAATTGAAGAGAGTTTGGAGATATATGCGCAGAAGAGAGAGAAAAACATATCATCAGAGAGAGAATTTGTAACTTCTTGTAACTGGAACTTTTAATTCAAGCTGCTCTTAAACTTCATTCGAGAAGAAACCGGAATATACCGGCCAAAATTATATTGAGAGAACGTGGAGAAAAAGGAGGAAGATAGATACCAGCTGATTTTGCCGGGAAAAGATAACTGACAATTTCATTTTGTTTTAATATATTAATGGATATCCACCCAGCCCACTAACGAATTCATCTTCTCCGATTTTTTTTTTCTTTTTTCCTTTTGTGGGTCCCACAACAAGTATCCAAATCGAAAATCCTATTCATATTCTAATCAACATAAATATATCCATATTCGAATAATCCAATTTAGAAGAACTGGGTTGCTAATTTCGAGGAGTACAACCCATAAAACACAATGTGCAACATATGCGAATTCAACTACATAATTCATCTGAGATTTTATTAAAGAAGCACACAACACCACGAACATGATCATCACATAACAAAAGCAAGAAAATGAAAAAGAAGAAAAGGATAAAGTGTTAATCCATAAAATTACCCTCTTTAAAGATACAAATAGAGAATCTACCCTTTTTATATAACTTATTTGTAAAACTACCCTCTTTTTCAATTTACCCGTCACAAATCAAATGTACAGTGTCCCGGTTGGCACTATTCATGTGAACAGTGTCCCGGTTGGCACTATTTCTGACACTATTCATTTAAAAATATATATATATATATATATATATATATTTTTTTTTTTTTTTTCAACAACCTTAGAAATGAAACACCCTTTTAAAATTAATCAGGCCCATCACACTTCCGTAAATAAAATTAATGCATACCAACTTCATACCTTAAACGTAGCTGTTTATCTCCTTCACCAGAAGTTTTACGGACTGCGTCCAACCACCAGGAGCACGTTATGGTTTTCTGTTGAATTACTTCCTCAGCTAACTGCTATAGATCTTCGTGAGAAATTTTACGGACTTCGTCCAACCACCAGAAGCACCTTATGGTTTTCTTACGAATTTCTTAGCAGTGATCTCGCCTCGCCTTTGTCGATTATCAATCCGAGCCACGCTCCAGGAAAATCGATAACTGCTCAGAACACTGAGCAAAGACTCACTGCGGGCTAAAATTTGTTGGTAAACAAGAAATTTAAATACGAAGGTAATGAGCAAAAGCCCGAATTTTTATTGGGAAATTATAAACTATTTATTACATAAGTTTATCCCCTTTAGGGAGGAGACAAACTTGTTTAGCTACCTATGGTAGCGGAATGGAAAACTCGCATACACTAAGAATTTGAAAACTATTACAAAGCTAATGTTGAAGAAAGCTAAGAAAATGATCGATGATCTTTGCTTCCTTCGCTCGTCTTTATTTATAGAGGTTAGTGACCTCTTTTCTTGAATTATTGCATCGGATGCTTTCCACCGACGCCAGCTTGCATGGGACCTCCTACCTCCATTATCACCGAAAGAGGTGATAATTCAAACTTCTTTTGGAGACTGGGGTCCTCCATTATAGAATTCCACCGAACAAATTTGGTGAAATGTCTCTTTCTTGTTTTTGGATCGTGAATGAACGGTCCTCCCACCTTTGTCGTTTTATTTTAGTGGGAATCTTGCTTTTCCTCACCCTTGTCGTCTTCTTTTTGGGTGAGGCTCATCTTTCATAGAGTCACATGACTCTATCTTCTTGTGTCGGCCAACTACTTTTTTGGCGGGGCCCTGGGCATCCTTCCTTTCGGTGGCTCCCTTGATTCTTTCTGGTCCTGAGCCCGGGCTCGTCCTGCTCTTGGCATGAACTTCTTGCCGAACTCCAGCTCTTTCTGGCTTGGGCAAGCTGGACAAATGTGATTGATCCAGTTCCCATAGTGCGTCATGTTACAATACTTGCGATGAGTTTCCTTGCTCGTCACAAGCTTGTTTTCCCATAGCAGATTCCTCTTTCTTTCAAAAGCCTCTTCTGCGAATCTCGTAGTTTTTCCTGTCATCATATTTAACAGGAATGATCCGTTCACGGAGTTCTGAAAGAACTTGAACTAATACTTGACTTTGTCCATCTCGGTAAGACAGACCCATAAACCCCAAGCCCTGCGGGTTGAGATTTCATCTTCGGTGATCATGGATACAAGTGGTACTTCTCCATGTGGAACCTTTATGTTGCAACGGCTCCTCTCGTCGGTTCGCCTAAGCCTTATGTAATGAAAGGCTTCATGGTTCCCCTTTCCAACTGGTTCTGGTGCTGCACTAATAAAGTAAAGCTCCAAAATATCTCCTCGGCTAAGCTGGTCATTGTTAGACCAGGAATCGTAAACAGCTTCTTGAATCCATTTGGGTAGATTCTTGATTTCTGTGAACGATGGAGAGACCGTATAAACTGAGGCAAGTGCCCCAAATTCATACCATTCCCTGACTTCTTGTGGATGAGCCCCTGGCATCATCCAGACTCGGGGGTACTTTCCAGAGACATCAACCATAGATTTGTTTGGGTTGATCCCTCGTCTTGTCATCAACTTCTCCCAGCTTGCTTGATAAGCCTGCCAAAAAGGAGAAACTTGGATAATGTCAGTGTTAATCTTAGAAATGCCTTTCAATGGCCTAAGATTAACCTCTCCCTCTTTAACCCCGGAGGTGCCGGGTTGAAATGATAACTCAGGATTGGACTCCTGAGTCTCATCTTTTCCTTGGGCCGATAGTATTGATACTACCAACTTAGGACTCGTGCAAGAGGTATTTGAATCCTCTGCTACCGTTATAGGGGCCGGCAACCGAATCGCTTCTTTCTCTGGAGTAACCGGAGTCACTCTAGAAGCCCGAAGGAGTGGCTCTTGTATTGCATTCCAGCACTTAGTTTGTGCCAGCCTACAGTCTTGTATTCTGTTTGAGACTTTCGCCTTGTCAACAGATTGTATTTTTCCAGCTTGTTCAGCCTTCAAAACACACTCGTCCCATTCCCTTTGAAGCATCTCAAGGTCTTCCCTGAGATGTCTCATGGCATTGTTGATAGAGCTAACTTCAGTTGGCTCCATCTCTTGTTAAGAAATCAGCAAGAACATTTTCGTGAGATTTCACAATGACAATATCAAAAATAAAATATTGACATTCTGCTTGCCATCTAAGTAATCTAGCCTTTTCAGGTTTCGATTCAATCTTATTTTTTAAGAAAGCTTTAACTTGAGTGTTATCCACTTTCAAAACAAATTTCTTTGCAAGAAGAAAGAGAGGCCATTTTTTAAAAGCCTTTCGAACTGCAAAGAATTCTTTCTCGTTAATGTGCCATCTGATGGCCTCATTTTCTTGGAACAAACCACTACAGTATCTGCATGGTTCTTCTCCATTAGGAGTGATCTTTGTTAGCACTGCTGCCCACCAATGATCACTTGCATCAGTGTACAAGACAAGGTCATCTTCGTCTTGTGGTATCGAGAGCTTCGGGAGGTTCTCGCAAACTTCCTTTAAATCTCTCATTCCTTTTCGATGTTCATCTGTCCAAATGAACGGAACATCCTTCTTCAGTAACGGACTGAAGACCTTTCTGTATTTTGCAAGATTCTTGATGAATGCTCCTGCAAAATTAACAACTCCTAGAAAACTTTGAAGTTGTTTCTTCTCCTTTAGATCTTCAGAGAAATTCTTAACCTTCTGCACAATATGGTCCTGTAGAATTATCCCTGATTCATCTATCTCGATTCCCAGAAATTCCATTTTCCTGGTTGCAATGACTGCCTTCTTTTCTGAAAGCACTAGTCCTGCCTTATAACAAACATCTGCAAAAATCTCGAGATGTTTAACGTGTTCATTCATATCTTTTGATGTTATAAGAATATCATCAATATAAACAAACATAAAAGAGAAATAATCCTTGAAAAGATTATCCATCTTTCTCTAGAAAATCTGAGGTGCGTTAGCTAACCCCATCGGCATTACGTTCCAAACATAATGTCCTTGCGGCGTAGAGAAGGCTGTAAACTTCTTACTACTCTCATCCATGCGAATCTGGTAAAACCCTGACTTGCAATCAAACTTGGAGAAAACCTTAGCATTCCTAATGCAGTTAATAAGGTGTTCTCTACTCGGAATGAAATAACCATCAAACTCTAAAACGTCATTAATTCCTTTATAATTAATAACGAGTCTAGGTTTATTTCTTTTAATCTCACCATGATTTCTTACCAAGAAGCCTGGGCTGCTATATGGCGAGTTACCTGGTTCGATTAACCTCATATCAAGGTGTTCCTTGATAATCTCCTTCATATCCTGTTGATCTCTGAGATTCATCAGGATTGGTCTGAATCTAACAAACTCATTCTCCTTGTCTGGCTTCGCCTTTAAGGTTGCTCTGAGTTGGTTTTTCTCCCACCATGCCAAAGGATTCTCATTGTAACACCTTACAATTTTCCTTTTGACATCTTCTAATGGCACCTGCGTATCATTCTCAATATCTTTAGAAATTAAAGATACCTTTAGGAGTTGAATCTCAGCTTCTTTGCTGTCTGTCAACTCTCCTCTGATCCTATAGTTCAATAAAGCTTCATTGAACCTTCTCCGATCTTGCATTTTTGGGTGATTTAGTTGTCCTTCATCACCACGCTTGCTGCGAAAGACTAATGACATTTGCCTGTTGAATGCCCCTTTTAGCCTTTGAACAATGATTTTGTGATCACATTGGGTCGTGAACACTAATCTTTGTCTCTCATTATCCTGCATATATCTTTTGAACATCTGCAAGAAATTGTTCCCTAACAGGATATCTGCTCATGTATCATGAAAATAAATTGGTGGAGTTTTAACCTTATACCAGGGTGTCTGGCCTGCTCCTCCAATTAGAACTTCTACCGTCTTGACTCCCTTTGTTAGAATCAAGATTTTCTTGGAAAAATCTCTTCCTGCAATCCGAGGTAGATCTTCTTCGACCTCTGTAGGAAAGATTCCTCGTTTCGCCGTGCATATTCCTGCTCCGGAATCAATATAAGCAGCAAAGTATTCTGCCTTATATTTCTCGTATAACACTCCAATAGGAATGTATATTGAGAAGGGGCTAGTCATTAGATCAATATTTTTCTTTCATTGATCGTGACTTCCATTCCTTCTTCTCTTTTCTTCCATGGTTTGAACTTCTCAAGGAAATCCAAACCTAAGATGAGGATATTCTCCTCTCTTCCTGCTCGGCCTTTGATTTCAACCGTATGTCCTCCAATCTCAATCATTCCCTTGTAATGATGGACCTCCGGTTGCTCGAGATAGTACAAGACGTTGCAAGGGAAGTTGGTTTCCCATCTTGTAGTATCGAATCTGGCAGCTACTCCTCTCCATCCTTCCGGACATTTGATGGTGATAGCCGTCTTCTTGTAACTCAGAGTAGGCAAAGAACTCTGAGACTCTTGATTCTGCTGAATAAGATTTTTTCCCATTGGTTGAGAAGTAATCTATCACCTTGGAATGACAATCTCCCCGATTGTATCCTGAGACTTTGGTCATGAGTTATGACCACTCGATCTTGAATTTGCATATCCACGTTTCTCAAACGTGGAAACTCCATTCTATCGGGACAAATCGCTGTTGTCACCTTCTTGAAGATATCTGGTATCTCTATAAACTGCTTTCCGAGAAATAACTCAGTATGATGTGAGTTAGAAAGCGCATATGATACCTGATATGTGATGGAATAAGGTCTGTTCCCTTCTTCCACCAGTTCTTTCCTCTTGAAGTCCTGATATAGGGTCAGGGCTCTGCTGAAATTGGTGTCGTTAAGATTGTATGCAATCTTAGGATATATAATCCCCACCACTTGTCCAGCACACAAATTTCCCGCAATGGTTCCCATTACGGAATCCTTGAGATTTCTGACTCGTTTGTCACAAATCGCGATGTCAATTGGAGAATCAACACCAGCGAAAAGGGCAGATTTGAGTACAAGTTGGATTGCTCCAATATGTATCCAACTCATCTTTTCTGCAATCTCCGGCTTCATCTTTTCCAGATCCTCCCGGATATCGCTTGCTGGAATCAATTGCATTTCCACTTGATTCCCTGTGAGCTCGATTGGAAGTGACATTTCTCGTCTCGTAATACCATAGACAATATGGTGCTTCCGAGTCTTGAGACTGAAATTCCTCAGGGCATAATCGATATTCCCTGCCGTAAAGCCTTGATACTTCTGTATATTAAGACTTTTCTTCATGATCTTATCGATCTGGCTTTGTGAAATCATCGTCCGGCTTGAGAAACCCGTTCGGTTTTCACTTTCTTGATGATGTACCTCTGGTTCAGTCTGAGTCTGAATCGGTTGGTCCATCTTCTTCACTTGTCAGGATCTCATCCTGTTCGTAAATACTTTCATCTGAGGCAATATCCTCAAATTGGTAGACTTGTACGAGATCTTGGAAGTAGATCGCGTCTTCGATGTCTGGGGTTGACTCGAACCTCCTCATCGTCTTGTTTTCTGGGCAATTTGTAGAGATATGCCCAGCTGCACCGCACGTCCAGCAGTTGCAATCTTTGAAACTTTCATTAGCTCTAGTATGAGCTTTTCGGAAAGTTTTCCTTGTCGGTGTCCTCTCCTGAGGTCTGCCTGAGCTTGCACCTCTGGATTGAAACTTGTTTCTCGATGGACCGCTCCGCCGTCCATACTTGTATGATCCAGCCTTCTGTCTGGACCACATCGTTCTTGGTTTCCAAGATCTTCTCTTTTTGGAATAGGGTTGATACCTATTCTTCCTGCTTTTCTTGTAATTTTAGGATCCTCTCCAATGACCGTTGGGAGATCATTGTCTTCACAATTAAGAGGAGCATCCTTATTGATCCTTCTTAATTTCTTGATATTCTTTTGTGTTGTGGCTTGTTGACACCACTCCGTCAGTTTGGTGTGCACAAAAGACATTATTTTCCCCACTCCATCATATTCTCCGGGAACGTAGTCTCGAATGAACATTTCTCTCCATGGGTTAGGAAATTTTAAGAAGAAAATCTCCTTCGCAAAGCTCTCATCCGTCTTGGATTGATGCTGGTAGACTGTGAAGAGCTGTAGAAACTTGTTGAGAGATTTTTGATCTAAGACAGCGAGTCTTAGATTAAGAAGAGCCATCTTGTACTTCTTCTTCTTCTCCTCGTCATAGGTTCCGAAATAACCAACTCCCAAGAAGTGATTCTTGAGGATGTCCGCCATTTGGATCACCTTCTTCGTGTGGGACGTGATCTTAAAGCACTCATTTTTTACTTCGGTGCTTATTTTATCTTCCCACGCTGCCCTTGCAACTCCTGCAAGACTCATCTCGAGGAACCTAAGATATCCCTCGTCATTCATATCAAGAGTTGACCCTGCAACTCTCATTGCTGCAGCCCAGTCATCAATTAATCTCTCTCGATCTTTGAAATTAACTTCATCGATGTCGAGAGTAACTCCATATGGATGGATGGGCTCCAGCGTTTTCTTTTCTGAAGGATTATCCTGTTTCCATTTTGTCCTTCGCTTGAAATTGATTTTGAATTGATCATCTGCAATCCCCTCCGTTCTTCGATGATAGGAGGAACCAACTTCAAAATCGTAATGACCTTGGGGTGGTTGTGTGGCACCGCCGGATGTATCTTCTGGCTTAGCCATCTTGAGATCAACCACCTTCATGTTAGCAAAAGAATCTGCTAACTCTTGTAGATCTTCTAGTCCGATCCTCTCGAGGTTACTCATCTTTTTTACCTCGGATCGTACCAGAAATTATATCCAATCTTGGATCGCGTTTCTCGTCTTCCTTGACTGGTAGCGGGTATCGTTTTGGTTCGTCCCAAAAGAAACCCTTCTTGGCTCGACTGGACCCTGGATGTGACTCCAGTTTCTCCACTCGTTTTTGAATATCCTTTAGGATGTCAAGGATGACATCCTGTTTGTGGGATATTTCGTCCACCTTTTGAGGTACTCCATATAGGCTGTTGCCATAATTTTGCACCGTCTTCTGGATTTCCCGTAGATCCATAGAGATTTTAGCCGGATCTGGCGTGATCTCTACAAAATTAGGGCCAATCTTTGGGTCCATCAGGTATGGTCTTGATGGGCCGTTCTCATCAGATGCCTTAGCTTCCCCTCAAGATAAGCGTTTATCATGAGGCGATCTAAGTAGAACTTGATCGTCCACTCGCAGGCACGTATCTCCCTGAGGTGTCTGTTTTCTCGTCTCGCCGCTTCGAGGCGTTCTTGTCTTACTCTTAATTGAGTAAGTTCACTTGTTTTGGTCGACTCCAACATTTGGAGATACGAACTGTAACACTCGCAACTCAGACAATAGTCTGGTTCATTTTAACTTGAAGTCTCCTCCGTTAGGTAATAAACACTATATAATAAATAAATATAATTCCCAAATAAACCTAGGGCTCTGATACCATTTTAGAAGCATTGGGTCATCTCAAGGTTTTGTTGAAAAATGGATAGAAAATTAAATGAAATGGTGTTCTGTCAATAGCAAAATGTTTGGGGTGTAATTAGTAAAAGGGTATTTTTACAAATATCTTATATAAAGGGGTAGTTTTTCCATTTATGTATTTAAAAGGGGCAATTTTCTAGATATACACAAGGATAAACTACAACAAAAGGAAGGAAGAAGCTCTAATCAAGCGGTGATGATCTTCTGCCAAGTGGGGCGGCCAGAAGACCGGTGGCCCAGGTGGCGACAGCGGGGCGGGCCCCTGAACAGCGCCTTGATCCTGGTCTGCATCAACTTGTCGATGATCGACGTGTGATGATCGGAACGTGGTGCAGATCGGCTAACAAGATCTCGTCGCTGCCCAAGTACTTGGATCCCGACAACCAGGCCTCATAGATGTCGAGGACGCCGGCCAATTGGGCCTCACACTGCGCCACGACGGCCTCGTCGGTGGTCAGCCCCTTGTACGGCTTGATCAGAAACTTCATGCTTAGTTTTCCCCTGCCGCATCGAATCTCTGAGCCTCCACCACTTAAAAAAAATATGGTATATGTGACAAGCATATGCAACGAAAACAAAATTTGTTACATTTACCAAGCATATGTGACAAAATTTATTTCTCTCACAAAAGAAAAAAGACGGTGGCATAATTGTAATTACAACCTAAGATCTCTATTCCAATCTTAGGTTTCTTTGCCAATTTTAAAAACAAAAATAAAAATAAGTATTATACCAAATTCTCAATTGTTTCTCAAAAATAAAAAGAAAAAGAAGAAGAACTCAATTGTAAACACGTACACGCCCCTCTGTTTCTCTTTCTCTTTCTCTCTCACCTCACGACGCTTAGCTGATTTCCAAATCAAACCACCATTCATTCTGCAAATCTATCTTCGATTATAACCCCAGCCTGCAATTGGAGCTTCTTGTGATGCTTTTTACTCGAAATTGAGAAAATCGGCAGAAGAATTAAGGTATTGCATCTACGTTCAGTCAGTTTAATTAAATTATTCCGATTTTGCTAATTATTGACGTTTTTGCATATGATGAACTCAGATTGCATTTTAATTTTGGGAGGAATTTTGAGAGAGCAAAGGAGGCGTAAAGAGCATCTCCTTGAGCACAGCAGACGATCGCTTTTTAAGGTTTCTATTCTCTCTTTCTCTCCCGCAACCTTACAGTTTCGTTTATCTCATCCTTACAAAGTTTAGTTTACATAAACGAATCAAAATAAGCATAAATTTGCTTATAATTAGTTAGGTCGCTTTTGTTACTGTAGTATTGTTAGGCTTGCAGTTACAGTGTGGGTTTTGGCATTATACTATGCTAGTTTGCCAATAGTGCAGTGTCAAGGGTAAAGTCATATTGATGTTTAGCTAAAGATGATTAGTTGATGAACATTTTTGGGGCATTTATCGTGATGTTTTCAAATTCCAATCTCATTCATTTGGTATGATTATTTTGACTGGAGTTGCATGTCCATATCTTCCTTTATTTATGTTTGTGCTGTTGAGTTTAAGTGTGGACATAAAATTCCACAAAACAACCATTAGCATTAGATTAAGAGGGGTTGGGTGGATTGGGCAGGAAAAAGGAAGTTATGCATGAGTATCATTAGGGTTCAAGGACAGGACAAAGATAAGTTAAATTGT
This sequence comes from Mentha longifolia, assembly GCA_001642375.2. NCBI lineage: Eukaryota > Viridiplantae > Streptophyta > Magnoliopsida > Lamiales > Lamiaceae > Mentha > Mentha longifolia. The sequence goes on along the minus strand of CM038115.1, from coordinate 14,152,382 downwards.
AATATCTTTTCAGATTATTTTTTCTTCTAGTAACAACTGTTCTGATTATTTCTAATCTAATTTTTGAAAAAATCTAATCAGGGTAGGCTTCATTATATAATGAGTTGGCTGATATGATTGTTATACTACCAGTAGTAGTAGTCCCAGTCCATAGATTCTACCTCAGATCTTATTTCACTTTATCAATCCAATCTACCTTTGATTCTGCAGTTTTTGATTTCAAATCGAAGTTCTATGGAGAGGGAAAAGGGGATAAGAGGTCGATTTGGTTGTGCAAGGTATGCATCCTAGAAACTGCAGCAGCCTACGAATTCTATTGTTCGATATTGATCAATGATTTTACTTTTGACAGAAATTTTGAGTGAACAACACAGAAATTTTGAGGTGCCGTGAGCACAGCCGCTGATCCACTTTTTAAGGTGACTCTCTCTCACTCACTCTCTCTCTGTTTCCTAAAAAGATTATCTCCATGTTCTGTAAAGAAAATCTCAAGTTTTGTTCAAGTTGTTATATGAATATTATATAAGAATATTATATTCTGATCCTATGTTTCTTGTTCAAGAACATAACCTGCAACGCTATTGGTAAACTATATAAAATTGATTTTCAGGCAAGAATCGACAAAAGCAAGGCCGTGGTCCAGCAAGCGGTCAAAAACTAAATATTAACTCATGTATATTAACTTTCTTTCTTGTATATTAACTAAATATTAACTCATGTAAAAACTATTTTGATCCTATGTTTCTTTACTCATGTATATTAACTTTCTTTCTTGTGTCAAAAAAAAAAAACTTCTTTCTTGTGATTCTTGGTTCATGCCTTTATTACTTGAAAGACGGAAAAAAGCGAGATCGAGCTCTTTAGAAAGACACATGTGAGCAAGTCAAGGGGAGGAGAATTCCTCAATCCTGCTGCTCAATCTAAATATGTGAGTTTCAGATACAACTTTTTCCTTTTCTAAAGATTTGTAGTTGCTTTTGTATATTACCTAATATCTATATTATGTATGCTTATAGAATGAGATGGTAGAGTTGAAAAAGAAAAGTGTAGAACAGGACAAAGAACCACTTGCAGAACCCGTTATAGTGAAGTCTGTACTTGGACATCGATCGGGATACATTAAAGGAATGGGACATGGAGTGCAAGTCCTTCGTAGTCATGAATCAAATGTATTTGCGGGTGTTGATTTGAAGGAGAAGTTTCTGGAACTTGATAGTGCAAAGGCAAAGATTGTGGATCTCACTAAAGCTCATACAGAGCAAGGCAAGAAGATAGACAAGATGGAAAGTCAAATGGCCATGATGCTACAAATTTTACAACATATCCCAGGCATTCCTTCTGATTTTTACTGGTAAGTTTTATCATTTTATTTGATGTTTTGTTTTCAAGTACTTTGTCTGCTCTGAATCTGCATTGCATGTACTTTGAATCTGCTTTGAACCATAGATATTGCTCTCCTCTTCCTATCTGCTTTAATACTTGTAGCTTGGTTTTGTTTTTGGTTTCCAATGGATACTACTTACCAAGCTTGGTATTTTGGGTCAGGAGTTCTTGATATGAAAAGTCGAATCTGATATGGAATAAGAAAAGGAGTAACAACAGCATCTTTGGGCTTGGTTTGGCTGCACATGCTGTGGCAAAATATGTGAATCCTAATCGTAGGTGACAAAGGAGAAGAGACTAGTGATGGGGTCATTACACCCTATGGAGCAGGCTGAAGATATAATGGAAACATAGCTATTTCTTACTTGGCATTAGTCGATATAATTTCTTTGATGCTTTGACAATGAAACTTAGTTTATAATATTGTTTAGTATGCTTTTTTCTTTCTAGGATTTTTCCAAGCAATTCATTAGTTGTATTTGACCTTTTGATGAGGATTGTATGCAAGCATTGGCTATTATATATAAAAAATCATTTATATTATACAAGCATGTTGATTTCCAGTGGTCAAAAATTACTTTTTGAAATGTAATTGATGTATTTGTAACAAAATAAGACCATTGATATGTATGAGTTTATGTGACAAAAAATAGGTTTAAGTGTGAGGATTTTTTTCGTCACATAAGCATAATAATTTTATGTGAGGAAATTTAATTGTGAGGATTTTTTTCCTCACATATGCATAAATACTTTATGTGAGGAAATTGTAATTTCCTCACATTACGTTATATGCGAGGACCCTAATATGACCACACTGTGACGAATTTTTTTTTGTCACATATGATTTATTGTAACAAAATTTTGGCCTTTCGTGAGGAAAAAATTCCTCACAAATATTGCTTTTTTTTGTAGTGCACCTCCAGCCAGATTCTGATCACCGCCATCTTCTTCGGGTCCGTCGAGATCAGTGGAGTTCCATATTCTAATTCAGAAATGGAAGGATCAGGATACTTGTTGTGGGACCCATAAAAGGAAAAAGGAAAAAGAAAAAAGAAATCGGAGAAGATGGCGTGAGGGCTCCATTAGTGGGTTGGGTGGATATGCTCTTAAAAATGAAGTTGAGGGTTGTATTTGCACCCAAACAAAGAATAAGGTACCTTATGGGTGTTTATGCACCTTTTCCCAAAATTATTTTAAGCTGCAAAACTCCCCCAAATCCAATCTCGATCAGCTCTCCCTACGCAAATTATCAAACATAAAATTTCTAAAAATGGAGAATCGGAGGTCGTCTTCATCGCCGAGTGGGCAGTGGTGGCTCCGCCGTGGCTGGAATTTCCGTGAGAGCTAACGGCGGCTATTCTCCACAAGTTTGTCCCGCGACTGTCCTGCTGTCCCTAACACCTCCGGAACCAACAACAATGGCGGCCACGATTTCAACCTCGATCTGAACACAGGATCGAAGCCGCCCCTCTCCGACGCCGGCACTGGCCACCTCTTCCGCTACTTCCTTGCCGCTCTAAATCTCGCGGCTGCGGCCACGAGGTGATTCCCCTAAATCACCCCTAGTTCTCTGTGTGTTCTCGATTGTTGTATCTTAGGTTATGTTTGGATTAAATGATTTAAGGATGGATTGCAATCCATCGCCCGCACTATAAACTCTTGCTTGAGGAATTCGTTTAAATTTGAGTTGATCTGTTTATTTCAAATCAAAACTCCTAATCTAATCGCAAAACTATGCGAGGTAAAATTGTGAAAATGAGGAAACTGTCATGTATTCCCTCACCTTGCCTTTCCTGAGAAACTCATGCTGAATATTTGTTTTTCTCGTTTGATTGATCGATTCTTTATATTTATCTGAATGTTCTTCAATTGATCTGTTCTAAAGGAGAGTTTTATTATTGAGCCATTTTATTTGTATGTGCCTCTTGATTTTATTCCTTGAGTTTGTGTGCTTGGTTAACCATATTTGATTATGTATATTTACATGTTGTTTGTTGAATTGACTTGTTATCATGGTGAATTTTATTTGTAGAACATACCATTTTATGAGTGTTTGTCCTGCTTGGAACTTGTAGTCTTGTATAGGATGTAAATTATTTGAAAAGGGGGAAAATATGTGATTTTGTGTCATAGGAGTTGGTTGCTTGCCTTATCCTTCATAGCTTAGCTTGAATTTCTTCTAATTTCAGCTTCTTAATTCGCCCTAGGATATTTGCTTTCTATCTTGTAAACGAAATGATATATATTGCAATGGCTGGCCAGGATCAGATTTGGAACTACTAAAGCTTGGATGGCTGTCGCAGAATTATTTTACAGTACCTATACATTGTCTGCCTAGGTTGAATTTTAGTCTTCATTTCTTGATGATTTTGATCAAAATGTTTGAGTTTCTCAAATTCAATTTTGTAGGAGCATTTGAATGAATGCCTTGTCTGGGGATCTTCCGAAGGAATTCAACAAACATATTGTTTAAGATAACTGTACGCACTACGCATATATGTGAGTAATAAGTTCTCTTTATATTTGAAGAATTATGAACCTGTTTGATATTTTCTTGCTCATTTTAAATTGCAGTGTTTGTACTTTGTAGTTGAACAAGAGGAGATGTTTAGACTTTCATCCATATGCATATATAGCATACTTTAGCTATTATACTCTGCTTAAAAATCATTTGTCCTTAAATACGGTGTTATTGAGACATAACTATAACCATGGACGGAGATCTCTCATGGAATTGTTATTATGCTATGCTCTATTTATTTTTATTTTTTTAGAAGCTTTGCTCTGTTTTTTATATTTTAATTGGGGTTATTTTGTTGGTGCCTAAAAGTGAAACGGCAAAAATAAGAGAGTGGAGAGAGATCTTTAATGATTTTGAAAATGCCATTCTTTAGCTGAGGATATCTGTAGCAAATATTTAATATTTAAGAATGATATGTTTTGTCTAGGATAAAGGTTAGAGCTTTAGCAAAGAGCTGCTTTAGATAGATTTTTAGTGATAAAAAGCTGTTAACTATCAAATTAAATTTGAATTTGAATTTAGCTGGAGGTATTTAAGATTAAATAAGAGCTCATAAGAAAAAAAAGCTAGTGGATTATTTTATATGCAAACAGAGTATGCATATCATGGTTTGAGGATTGTCCTCTTTGTGGTACTGTCATTGAGAAATTGAGGATGAACTGATTCTTCAAGGTGTTGCTGGCAGCAATTGAGGGTCATGTTAGGATCAAGAGTTCTAGATTGAGACTGGCAAGGAGGAAAGAGGAGAGAGGATGGTATGAAAATACGAAGACTTCTCACTTGAAAGAGGTGAATTTATGATGTAGCAGGGCATGAGGGTAAGCTTTTAGGTTCCTTTGTCATGAGTAGTTGATATCGGTTGTTTCTCTTGTTTTGTCTATTTCAATTTTTAAATGATCTCTTTCATGTGTAGGCTCTTCGTCCAAATAATATGAAAAGTGCAGAATCGAGACTTGTATATGCGCTGAGGATGTCAGAGAGCAACTGCAAAAAAGTTGAAGTGCTATGAAATCCATATTGTTTCATAGTACATAATTTTGTCATTGTTCCTTTTGTTTTATTTCAGCCCATATATAATGTCAGATTTAACATCTGTTATTGTCATCAAAGTTGTGGCAGTAGTTAGTTTTTAAAGAAAAGAGGCTTGCAGTAATTTCCATTTCTTTTTTTTGGTGATCGTTATTGTTTGGATTGTTATTGTACTGTGATGGAATCCTTGTGAGATAGAAATAAAATATTACTATTATTGTGTTATTATGAAAATATGATGATTTGGAATGAATTTTTGTTGTTATGCAAGATTGGAAATAGGCGAAAGTATAGTTATGGTACAGAGAGGTAGGTAGCATAAGTTTTTGATAGAAGAAGAGTTTATGTGAAAAAAAAAAAAAAGACTTAAGTGAGGAATTTTTTTCTCAAGTAAGCATTTATATTTAATGTGAGGAAATTAAGATTTCTTCACATAATGTTATATGTGAGGATCCTAATATGACGATGGTGTGATGAATTTTGTTTCCTCACATATGACATTGTGGTGAATATTTAGCTTTATGTGACAAAAAAAATCGTTGCAAACAATAATTTTTTTTTGTAGTGGAATAGGAATACGTTTCCGGGCAGAAATCGAACACCGCTGCGGTTGTGCGCAAGTCGCCGCCTTATCTTTGCCGGCGGAGATACGATTTCACCGCCATCAGTTTTTTTGACATCACTTTCGGCATATAGAAGTTGTTGATTAACACTGCTGCCACCGGAATTATGAATTCGGGTTGTGTCAGTGATCGTTGTGTGGGATCGTGACATGTACAGTCGTATATTATAGTGTACGCTACATTTATATATGATCGTGAATTAGTTAGTCGTGTGTGATCATGTCAATTTGTTATTGCGTGAACAACCATTTGATAGCTTGATCGATTCGTTGAAAGGTTGTGCATGATCATATTCGTTGAAAGGTTGATAGGTTGTAATTCGTATTCATTGAAAGGTTGTGCATTGCGTGATTGGAAATAACAAGTTCGTGTGTGATCGTGTTTGTGTATGGTGATTATATTTTAAAACTCGTACTAGGTTTCGGTGAAAACGCGTGCCGAAAAAGTTAAAAAAGTGAAATGGGACTAATAGTTGGGATGGAGGTAGTATATTTTTTAGTATTTTTCTTTAACTAATAAAACTGAAATTAAATATTAAAAAAGTATATAATGAACCCGAATTGGATGTGATAGATCTAGGTTAGAGATCATCAACAATTTAGATGTGAATCGAGTTCACAAAGGTTTAAATCCTTGAATAGAGAATAATGACAAAATAGATAAGGATAGAATCCTTTCATTCTTCAGCAACTACCTTCAATCTCCAACTCTTCTTGCCTTGAATCTAAAAGAATTCCTGCAAAACAAGCTGGAGGAATGGTTGGGGGTCCTCCGGGAAGGACCTCCGACTCTCAAGTCAGTATAGAATACTGTAGAAATGTTGAGGTTTCCTAGGAGAGAAACATCGGTAATGAAGTGTATGAATTTAGGAATGAATGAAAGTGTACCTTGATTGTGAGCCATTACCTCTTATTTATAGTTGAAGAAGGTGGCGGCGACAATAGTATACAATTTTCCTGTTAGATGAGGGTATTCTAGTCCTTTTACAAGGAATAAAATCCCTACAAGATTTTTTAGCTAGAGTGTAGAATGTTCCGGAGGCTATATGCCTATACGTGTAAGACACGTGGTAGAAATATATAATTTATTATTATAAATATATGCATTAGGCATTGTTTTTTGCCTTTGCTTTTAGCAGAAGCCTCACTAAGTAGTAAGTCCTCTTGAAGGTTTGAATGCGTACTTATTTTATCAGATCCAAGTAGGACTTGGTGTTTTGCTTATTATTTGCCAAGTCCAAATAGAACTTGGGACTCCTTGTCAAGTCCAAATGAGACTTAATTTGGTTCCATACTTGTCAAGTCCGAATGAGACTTGCGTTTTGCTTCTTATTTGCCAAGTCCGAATAGGATTTGCCATTTGCTCCTTGTTTTGCCAAGTCTGAATGGGCTTGGCAATTCCCACTAATCAAGTGCAAATGGGACTTGGCCCAAATAAAAAACAAGTCTTATTTTGAGCTTCCTATGATATATGTTAAATAAACTTATGACAATTATTTGATTTATAGGACATGGGATATTTATTCCCTATCAGGATGGATGAACCATAATCAATTAGTATAATGTTAGATTGGATTATAATACAAAAAATATAAATAAAAAATAAAAATAAATCAAAAAATATTAATTTTGGTATATCATAACCACCGGTACACTAGCATCCCAAGTGCCAATAGTAATGTTTATTTAAAAATTAAGATTCTACATACCTATTATTGATCGTAGATAGAATGGCTTGAATTAAAACATAAAAATGAAACTAACATGCATGTGGAGTAGCGGCGATCACTAGCAAAGGAAGCTTTTTATGGATTGTCAATCCACTAGCTTCACTCATATCCAACTCCGCCATTCTTGCACCATTAGCCAATTCGAAGTCGAACTTGTGCACCAACTTGGCCAATGCCAGCTCATTGACAGCCACCGCGAACGCGATACCGGGGCAGCCCCTCCGGCCAGCCCCAAACGGAATCAACTCGAAATGCAGACCTCTATAGTCTATGCTCGTCTCGAGGAACCTTTCAGGACAAAATTCTTCCGGATCTTTCCACAAGGACGGGTCCCGGGAAATTGCCCAAGCATTGATCATCACGTGCGTGCCACGTGCGATGTCGTAGCCTAATACTGTTGTGTCTCGGGTTGATTCTCGAGGGACTAGTAATGGGACAGGTACATGCAGCCTAAGGCTCTCTTTCAACACTGCTTTTAGATAAGGCATTTTTTCTAAGTCTTCCTCCTTTATTTCGCCTTTTACTTCTCTCACTTCCTTCTGCAAAGTTTTCATGGCTGTTGGATTTCTTATAAGCTCTGCCATCGCCCACTCTAGGGCTGTTGATGTAGTATCAGTTCCAGCGGCAAACATGTCCTGTCCGAAATTTAATTTATTTTAATTTAATTAAATGATAACAGAAAAGCCATGTAAAAATTAAGAAATTAATTAATCTTACAAGGATGAGAGCTTTGACTGTATCATCTTCAACGGGGGAGATACTGTTCTCATTCTCTCTCTGCAATTCCAACAATATATCTACAAAATCCAACTCACCGTCTTTCTCTCTCTCCTGTACAGCTCTGTGTTCTTGAATCACATTTTCCAAAAACTCATCAATGGCTTTAGCCACTCTGTTGATTCTCCCATCCACACCATCGAACCTTCTAGTCCATTTCAACCATGGAATGTACTCCCACATCGGCATAATACCCAGCAACTCTTGAAACTCGGCGAAAACTTTCTTGAAATTCATCCCTTCAGCGTACTTCTTCCCCAACGCCACCCTGCAAATCACGTCGTTCGTCAGACACGTCAGCACCTCGCTCAAGTTCACAGCCCCCGCCGCCGTCGACCACGAAGATTGTCTCAGCTGCATGATCTTCTCCACCATGTTCGATGTCTCTTCCTCTCTCACGCGCCGATAAGTCTGAACCCTTTTGTTGCTTAGCAACTGAAGAACGCATGTACTTCGCACCTGCCGCCAGTAGTCGCCGTAGGGCGCAAACGCCACGTCTTTGTAGTTGTAGAACAGCCTTCCCGGAATGATCTGCTTAGGTCTGTTCGAAAAGATCAAATCTTGGTCTTTCATGATCTCACGCGCCGCCTCGGCTGAGGAGACGACGACGACGGGGACTTGGCCGAAGTGGAGCAGCATGAGCGAGCCGTAGCGGCGGGATAGTGACTGGAGCGATCTATGGGGGAATGATCCTAGCTGGTGGAGGTTTCCGATGAGCGGGAGCTTCGATGGAGACGGCGGCGGCCTTTTCCGGGAGGTATGCGCGTGGCTGCGACGCGGTTTGCGGAGGAAGAAGAGGAAGATAGCTGTGCAAAGTGGCATGATGAGGAAATATGAGAGAGAAACCATTTTATTGGTAGGTAGAGCGAGAGAGAGAGAGAGAGAAAGCAGCTGGCTATGGTGTTTATTTGAAGAAATATTAATTGATATACTGCACCTTGCACGTATGGAGTAGATTTAGTTGACACGAAACTTGGGCACGAGAAAAAGGAAATGTGGATAAGGAAAGAAGTTACGTTCTTCACGTAACATGATTAATTAGTCGGGATGCTTCTAGTAAAAAATAAAAATAAAAAAATAAAAAACTTCTTTATCTGCTTCGAATCCTCTATCTCAAATGAATTATGTGTTTCAAATTGTAATTTTATTAGTTTTATGTACTTTTTTTATTGTAATTTATCCTGATTTAATTTAATTTTATAATTATTTTTTAGGATTCACACATTCAATCAGGGTTAATAATTATTTTTTTAGCACTTAATTTCACTTTTATTAATTATATTTGGGTTGATAAATTATAAACCATGGTATAAAATTTATATATATATATATATATATTTTTACTTTATAAATGTCTATTAGTATGATTTACAATGTTATATTATTTTTTATCTATATAAAAAAATATAAAACTAATAGAACTTAAATTCTAAAAATCTCATCCGGTCATTATCCTAACCTAAGTGTTGGTGTTGGTCTCAATCGCGCACATGAAGTGTTTTTGGGCGGCGATTCTGCAATTCCATTGGATGCTCATTTGCCGGCCGGTGCTAACGCCTTCAGTCGTACGTACTGCCCTTGTCCCCCCCCCCCCCCCCCCCCCCCCCCCTTATTTTTTATTTACTCACAAAAAAGACAAATTTATTATTTGGGCCTAATATCGAACAATAGGACAAATCAACCGGCCCGAGACTATATATAATTTGTTTGTTGGAAGTATGCCATTAGCTTTATTATCAGAGAAACTTTAAGCTATGAAATGTCAATTCAACCCAACTCATCGATCTAACATGTGACATTTTAATTGGGTCGGCCTATATTAATATATATTTATCATGATCCGTTAAGGGAGTGGGCCGATCCCTCCCGTTTTGGGTTACTAATGTCTAACTGTTTTATTTTCATGTCAACCATCTTTGAAGTTGACGCCCAATTTCATTTTGGATACCATAAAAAAGAAGGCAAAAAAAGAGGAAAAAATCAAATCAACTTTGATTTTCTTCCAACTTTTTCATTAATTATAAATTTTCTCATTTAGTGCTTTTGTTGACTGAATATCTGCGATAAGACTGACTACCGCCGCCACAGAAGCCAATAGTTCTTTTTTAGCTTTAGAATTTTTTGCTCTAATAAATGAGAGTACTGTAGTAATTTCTATCATATGATATTGAATATTTTGGTTACAATCATTTTCTTGGAGTATTTGTATTCTAATGAACCAAATTGGAAAGTTGAAACACCTATAATAAAATCCAAGGAAAATAATTTGATTTTGAATCTTAATAATCGAAAGTGACAGAGAAAAATTATTAGGAGTGAATTCATCGCCATTCTTTTTGGTTGGCCCCTCCACAGTCCCACACTTTTTGCTCTTTTGGCGCGTGATTGGGTGCCTTATTTCCACCGTGAATTTATCAACTGGACCTCCTCTGCCTCCATATATCCATTCTTCCTTCCTTCCCATCGCCTCCCCCCTCCGCCGTCTCCGCCGCCCTCAGCTGTTCTTACTCGTTTTACGCTTTCACCGCTTTCAGTCCGGACATAAAACGCAGGAAGAAATCTGTTCAGACCATTAAACAAACAGTTACTGAGCAGAAAAGATGGACGCAGCCGCCATTTCCATGAGTGCTGTCTCTTCATCTCTCTTCACCGGCCCCACAAACCCTAAATTCAGCCACGTCCCCAGCCCTAAACCCGCCTCGCCGCCGGTTGTCAGATGCATCCATTCGAATTCTGGGTATCCCCTCAAACCCGTTTCAAGAGCTGCTTTCTCTTGCTCCGCCGTCACCTCCGGCGGTGATACGCTCACCACTGCAGCCGCCGCCGCTACAGCTAGAGCGAAGGTGCAGCTCCTCGTTCGAGAATTCCAATCGCTCACCGATCCGGTCGACCGCGTGAAGAGGCTCATGCACTACGCGGAGCTCCTCCCTCCTCTCGACGATTCGATGAAGATCGCGGACAACCGCGTTCCTGGGTGCACCGCGCAGGTGTGGCTGCATGTGGAAATGGACGGCGAGAACAGATTGAGGTTTTCGGCGGACAGCGATTCGGAGATCACGAAAGGGTTCTGCGCGTGCTTGGTTTGGGCGCTCGACGGCGCCACGGCGGAGGAGGTGTTGGCCGCCAAAACTGAGGATTTTGGAGCATTGAGCGTTGCTGGTTTGAACGGAAGAAGGGGCGGCAATTCGAGTAGCAGGGCACATACTTGGCATAATGTGTTGATGAGTATGCAGAAGAAGGCGAAGGTGTTGGTGGCAGAGCGGGAAGGCCGCCCCCGCGGCGAGCCGTTTCCGTCGTTGATCGTGACGGTTGATGGAGTTGAGGCGAAAGGAAGCTACGCTGAAGCTCAGGTTGGATTCTCATTTTTATATTTTTCTATTAGTGGTGGTGTAGTATGATTAAACATTTCTTTTTTTGTTATGTGGAAAAGTTGGTTTGAATAATTAAAGATTGCTTTTTTGCTTGAATAGTTTAGTAATGTAGGGTACAATTATGGATTTTGCTGACGGTCTGTGGCTCACACTAAGACATGTTTAAGGAATAATTTTGAAGATGTAATAAAAAAAGCTGGGTCACTGACAAATTGATTCTTGTACTGTCTTTATATTATGGGAGCTTATTTTTTGCAGAAAATTTTGTAGGGTACTATTCAAAGTAAGTTGTTGGCTACTTTAACAACTTAAAACACTCTGCTACTCTTTATACAGAACCTGTGATAAATGATAATTAATGATGGAATGCATTTTTTGAAATAAAACAGAGAGATACAAGTTTAATTGCTTGAGCCTTTGTTACTGTTTTTTGTTTCTCTTGTGTTTGATTACTCCATTCCAGCTAATGATTAGATCATATGTTGGTTTGAAATGTGTTCTCGATTTTGTTAAGTCTCGACAATTAGAAGAACTCTCAAGCAGTCTCAAATTTATCTAGAAAAGGCGATGAGCTGGTGATAGGGTCCTAGATTGTCTATGTTATTCCAATTCACGTGTGATGAGTTCTAATGTCGTTGGTTCAGGAAATCGTGCATCTTTTTCCTTCTATGTAAAACCTTTATTTTAAAATATCCTAAGTTTGAATGTAGTATATTGCAGGCTAGATTTCTGGTACCGGATCAGGTAAAGATTCAAGAGCTAGTGAATATGCTAGAGGAGAAGAAGATCGGTGTTGTTGCTCATTTTTACATGGACCCTGAGGTTCAAGGTGTTTTAACTGCTGCTCAGACGTTCTGGCCTCATATCCATATCTCTGATTCGCTCGTAATGGCAGATTCTGCTGTCAATATGGCCAAAGCTGGCTGCAAATTCATCACCGTTCTTGGTGTAGATTTTATGTCAGAAAACGTTCGTGCAATCCTTGATCAAGCTGGATTTCCTGAGGTACTGCATCTCTCTCAGTTTCTTTGTAAGCTTACATATTTTGCTTTTATATGATTTAATTGTGTATTTTTTCGACCATGAACCTTATGCAGGTAGGGGTGTACAGGATGTCAAAAGAGCGAATTGGATGCTCTTTGGCTGATGCTGCAGCTAGTCCGGCGTATATGGATTACCTTACGGAAGCTGTATCTTCTGTTTCTTCTCCCTCTTTGCACGTTGTGTACATTAACACCTCTCTAGAGACGAAAGCTTACACTCATGAAGTTGTTCCGACTATAACTTGCACTTCTTCTAATGTGGTGCAAACCATTCTCCAGGTTAGTGAATTTCATGTTTTACTGTGACCTTTACTTTGTGGTATACTAGTATTGGCCTAGCTTTTCTTCTTCATCTTCGTTACAGCTATATCCTTTATATTTCAGGCATTTTCAGAAATTCCTGATTTATATGTATGGTATGGTCCCGACACCTACATGGGAGCAAATATTATGGAATTGTTTAGGCAGATGACAGAGATGAGTGACGAAGAAATCGCCAATATACATCCAAACCATAATATCAAATCTATAAAATCTTTAATACCTCGCCTTCGTTATTTTCAGGTAAATTATCATTTTGCAAAAGCATTTATGTTGACTTTCTGGCGTACCTTTTATAACACTAAACATAATGTCTTGATTCCTAAGTCAAGTTCCCTTAGTTTGACTCAAGTTTTTGTATTGCCAGGATGGAACATGCATTGTTCATCACCTCTTTGGTAATGAAGTTGTTGGTAAAATAAACGAGATGTACTGTGATGCATTTCTGACCGCACACTTCGAAGTTCCTGGTGAAATGTTTGCCCTAGCAATGGAGGCGAAGCGAAGAGGGATGGGAGTAGTGGGCTCCACTCAGAATATATTAGACTTCATTAAAGAGAGGGTACGAGAGGCGTTAGATAGAAATGTAGATGAGCATCTTCAGTTTATTTTAGGTACTGAATCTGGAATGTTGACCTCCATTGTTGCTGGAGTACGTGAGCTGCTGGGTTCTGGAAAATTACAGAACGAACCTAAAGTGAGCGTAGAGATAGTCTTTCCTGTCTCATCAGAGTCAATAACTAGAACGCCAGACTCATCATTAGATGACATCCGGAACCTTTCTGTAATACCCGGAGTTGCAAGTGGAGAGGGCTGCTCTCTTCATGGAGGATGTGCATCGTGTCCTTACATGAAGGTTGGCTAAATCAAGATCCCATTTTGATGCAGATTCTTGATTTTCTTTCCATTATATTAGTTGATGACAATGAAATAGCTTCTTCTTTTCTAACATCCCAACTTGAGAACTCTTTCTAATTTTGTTTTCCTGGTTGATTTGCTAGATGAATTCGCTTGAATCACTCCTCAAAGTTTGCCACAGTTTACCTCTCGAAAAAGAGAAGCTTTCGTCATATGAAGCTGGGAGGTTCAGTCTGCAGACTCCAAATGGGAAACTGATAGCAGAAGTAGGCTGTGAGCCCATTCTACACATGAGAAATTTTCAGGTCTAGATTTCATCTTCAACTTTTTCAAAATGCAACTTTTTTTCGGAGATACTAATCTTAATTATTGCGCTTTATATAGGCTACAAAGAGATTGCCTGAGAAGCTGATCCATCAAATTCTCAATAATCCTGGCAATGGAAGATAAAACTTAAAAAATGGGCACATACTTTCTTGAATCGAGAAGAGCTGCTGATCTTTTGATAAAGAAATACGCGTGACAGGAACCTTGCACCGCGAGTCTTGAAGGATGCTCGGTTCACAGCCTTCACCTACTATATTTAATGTTATAGAAGCTGAATTTCAGCTGCATAAAATTCTATTTTTCCTGTTCTGTTGTGGGATTGATACAGTAGGATGTTAGAACTAGTGGAGTGTCTTGATTGTTATTGTTCTTGTTTGTAACGTTACAATCTAGATTTGCTGTGATACAAGGAATGTGTTGGTGGAAAACAATATTTCCATTGGGGATAAACGCACCATAATTTTGCTTAGAACTCCTGCTGCACTTGTGTATAGTGTACTGATAAATTGGTTGCAGATTCTTCATTCATGCTCCAAGACTAGATGTCATAATCAGGCCAGCCCGATCTTTTAGTCGGGCTGGACTGTATTTTTATAACCGGCCCAGTCCAAGAACCCGGTATCTTGAGTGGGCCTACACTGCCCAAAAATCGGCCCGTTTCTTGCGATGACTTCACATTTTTCTCGAGTCCATATTTTACTGGATTCTATTACCTAACCAAAACATGTGGTCAGCATCGGAAAAGATCAAGGCTTGTCCCTCTCTCTCCTCTCTCTCTCTCTCTCTCTCTCTCTCTCGATAGACTATCGGAGCACTAGATTCTCTACAGAGGTATGTGGCGCCTAAGTTTCTTGCAAGGAATAAGATGCTATTAACAAATTTTCTTACATCTGCTGCATTCGTATGTTTCGTCCATTTTCTGTAGTGGTAATGTTTCTAGGAGAAAATGATGGAAAATCATAGATTTTTGCTGAAGAATCAGACTGGGACTGTTTAATTTGATTCAAGAATTTGCATAATGTTAAGCTACACTTTCCCTTGTTGGCCCCACCTTCATTTTGATGTCGTGCTTCTAAATTTTGAGAAGAAAAAAAAAAAAAGTCATGCTTCAAGAGAATTTGGAGAGAATAATTCGAAGTTTGAAGGGCTGGGACTGGGAATTTTTAATTTGATTCAAGAATTGCTTCCCTAGGAAAACTCAATTAGTACTTACAGCTGTTTCATTGTTCTGATACTGAATTTACTGCCCTTTAGTGTTACTAAATTGCATAACTTACTCTTCTGCGCTGTAATCTCTACGTAAATGAAGAATTAAATTGTAGTGTGATCTTTTCTTTTTCCTTGGTTCATACTTTAGGATTCAAGCTTTGCTCCTCAATGAGTTTTGGAAATGTGATTGTTAGTGCACAAGGAAAGCAGCCTCTTGTTTCTTTTGGTGTAATATCAGATGTGCAGTATGCTGATATTCCAGATGGCCGCTCGTTTCTAGGCGTCCCTCGCTATTACCGCCATAGCCTTCTCGTGCTGCAAAGAGCAGTGCAGAATTGGAATGAGAAGAAGGTCAAATTTGTCATCAATTTTGGTGACATTATTGATGGATTCTGCCCGAAAGAGCAATCTTTAGCTGCAACCAAGAAAGTTCTTGATGAATTCAGCAACTTCAGTGGCCCTATATATCATATGATAGGCAATCACTGTCTCTACAATCTCCCTCGCGAAAAACTACTCCCTTTGCTGAATATTTCTACTCACTATAGCCACGCTTATTATGACTTTTCTCCGGTGCCAGAACTCCGATTTGTAGTTCTTGATGGGTATGATATCAGTGCTATAGGCTGGCCTGAGGGTCATCCTAACAGAATAAAAGCCGTTGAGATTCTCAAAGAGAAGAATCCGAATTCAGAGAAGAATAGTCCTGAAGGACTTGTGGGCCCGCCTAGAAGGTTCGTCCAGTTCAATGGAGGAGTCGGGGAAGAACAGATGGAATGGTTGGATCATGTCCTTCAAGATGCAACGAGGTTGAATCAAAAAGTTGTGATATGCAGTCATCTACCTTTAGAGCCTCGTGCAACGTCTTTTGCTGCGTTGTTGTGGAACTACGAAGAAGTTATGGAAGTGATACACAAGTATAGCTGTGTAAAGGTCTGTCTGGCTGGACATACTCATAGAGATGGATATGCAGTCGATTCCCACGGCGTGCATCATCGAGTTCTTGCAGCAGCGTTGGAGTGTCCTCCGGGAACCGATGCTTTTGGTTCCATCGATGTTTTTAAGGACAGTTTGTTGGTTTATGGTACAGACAGAATGGGGTGTCAAGAAATGATCTTTAATTGTTAGAAGGGGTCGATGTTTTTTTTTGTTTTGAAGGGGTTGATTGTTAGAACTTAGAAGTTGAGATAAAGCTGTCACCTTGTAATAAGATCTGCTGCTGCTGCTGTTG
Source organism: Mentha longifolia (assembly GCA_001642375.2). Classification (NCBI taxonomy): domain Eukaryota; kingdom Viridiplantae; phylum Streptophyta; class Magnoliopsida; order Lamiales; family Lamiaceae; genus Mentha; species Mentha longifolia. Next base: position 14,135,960 of record CM038115.1, on the reverse strand, counting down.
TTCTTTGCCTATCTGGGAATCTCTTTGATCATGAAATTATTCCCACATTCACCTTGATGGTTAATGTAAAATTACATAACAATAATAATTTATTAATTGAATTACTGTTCAAATTAACGTACAAACTGCATCCAAGTTTCACAAAGAATTTATTTATTAAGACAACTTATACGTGGCCAAATTACATCCACTTGACTTAGCTGCAATCTTCTTCTCTCTTTCACTTGCCCTCTTTTGTTTCGGGAAACGACGTCGGAGCTTTAGATTTCTCCACGAAGGTACGAAATTTCTCCTCTGTTTTTACTTGCTAGGGATATAACGCTGTATACAAATGGTTTGAATCAAGAATTTGCACAATCAAATAGGTCTTTTTTTTTTTTTTGGTAAACTTAAATCAGTATTATTATCCAGTAGTTGTATGGGTGTATGGGCTATGGCGAATAATTCAGAATTCAACAATCAGTATGATGCAGTATGAATTCTGTTCTTTCCATTGTTGCCTATTAAAAGATTGTTTTATGTTCTTGTTTTCGAACTTGGAGAGGATAAGTTTCAAGATTTTAACTTGGGCACACTTATATTGTACTTTCAGCTGATTCTTTGTTCTGATTGTGTCTTAACTGGCGGTTAGCAGTGATAGTTGCTTGAATACTGCTCATAGTCTTGTGCATCATTGTTTTGATCTGAAAAAAGAAAAGGAATCAAACAGTAATGATAGAGATTTCTGATTATTTTTCTCGCTTTACTAGGACTGGATTTTTGCTTCTCAATGGGTAATAAAAATGGGACCGTTATTGGACAAGGAAAGCAGCCTCTTGTTTCGTTTGGAGTGATAGCAGACATCCAGTATGCTGACATTCCAGATGGCCGCTCGTTTCATGGTGTTCCTCGGTATTACAGACACAGCCTGCTTGTGTTGCAAAGAGCAGTGCAGAATTGGAATGAGAAAAAGGTGAAGTTCGTCCTTAATTTTGGAGACACTATAGATGGCCATTGCCCGAAAGAGCAGTCTCTTACCGCCATCCAAAAAGTTCTCGACATATTTGGTGCTTTCAATGGCCTTGTGTATCACTTGATAGGCAATCACTGTTTGTACAATCTCCCTCGTGAAAAACTACTTCCCTTGTTGAACATCACTACTAATAACAGCCATGCCTACTATGATTTTTCTCCAATAACAGAAGTCCGATTTGTAGTCCTTGATGGTTATGACATTAGCGCTATAGGATGGCCTCGAGATCATCCAAACACAATAGAGGGTGAGAGTATTCTTAGAGAGAGGAATCCAAATTCAGAAAAGAACAGTCCAGATGGGCTTGTTGGTCTCGACAGAAGGTTCCTAAAGTACAATGGAGCAGTCGGGAAAGAACAGATGGAATGGTTAGGTCACGTTCTTGAAGATGCTACGAAGTTAAACCAGAAAGTTGTAGTATGTTGTCATCTACCTTTAGACCCCGGTGCATCATTTATTGAATCATTGTTGTGGAATTATGATGAAGTGATGGAAGTGATACACAAATACAATTGTGTGAAAGTTTGTTTTGCTGGACATGATCACGAAGGTGGACATTCAGTCGACTCGTATGGGGTGCACCATCGTGCTCTGGAAGCAGCCTTAGAGTGCCCTTCAGGTACTAATGCTTTTGCATCTATTGATATTTTCCATGATAGGTTAGTCCTCTCTGGTGCAGATAGAATGGAGAGTCAGGAGATGGTTTTCTCTAGTTAGATGTATCCTTAGATTATGTACAACAAGATGCTGAAGTAAATCAAGCAAACGATGCTACTTGATTCGAATGCTACTAAATTGTGTTCCCATTTTTACATAGTAATCTTCTCATGAACATTTCGTTCTCGTCTATTTTCTGCAGTTTAGTTTCCCTTTTCTCGATCAATAGATTAGTCAAGCCGCTCATCTTTGTTTTATGTTAAACTAATATCAAGATTCTTTTTCCTTTCATTATGTTTAAGAAATGAGGAATAGTTTTCTGTAGAATTTGGCTTCTACTTAACTCTTCTTGATGATATATTATTTTACCTGTAGCAGAGACATTTTTCCTCCATGCTTACGTGATCGATTTTGATGTATATCTCTCTCACAGTTTACTTCCATATATAATGGAACATACACGTAGTTTACTCATTTTCTATTCCATTTCATAATGACGAGGATAATTAAGCACAAGGATGACTGCAGAAAGTTGAGGAATGAGCTTATTCTTAAAGTTGGTCAAAGCTTTGGGAGGTGAGATACATGTTTAAATAATAATTACTGCTTAGGATTCACACATCATTCTTCATTATCATTGACTTTAGGAAAGTGCAATGCACCTCTCTGGACTCTAGCAAATTAAATAATGTGCAATAGTCAGAAAAGTTGTCTTTCCTTTCCTCCTTCTCTTCCGTACATATCACTTTGATGCTAGAAATCCAGCTAGATGAGATAAGTGATATGTATCGAAACCCTTGTTTCGTATTTTTCTTCCGTACATATCACTACGATGCTTGAAAAGTAGAAATCAAGAAATTGGTAGATGATATATGTGAGGATCCTCACTCTGATTATAGTGTGCAGAATCAATTTTCTTGACATAACTGAAATTTCTGAATCTTACTTTGATTGGAAATTCTGGGATGTAACGTATCACAGAGTAGATAGTAAGATCAAGATAAAATGAAATTATTTCATCTATTGAATCATTGTCGTGGAATTATGATGAAGTAATGGAAGTGATACACAGAAACAATTGTGTGAAAGTATGTTTAGCTGGACATGATCACAAAGTTGGATGTTCAGTCGATTCATACGGTGTGCACCATTGGGTTCTAGAAGCAGCCTTGGAGTGCCCTCCAGGTACTGATGCTTTCGCATCTATCGATGTCTTTCATGATAGGCTGTTTCTCTCTGGTGCTGATAGAATGGAGAGTCAGGAGATGGTTTTCTCTAGTTAGATATATCCTTAGATTAAGCACAGCAAGTTGCTGAAGTAAATCAAGCAACTGATGCTACTTGATTCGAATGTTAACTAAATTATGTTCCTATTTTTACATAGTAATCTTCTCATCAACAGTTTGTTCTCGTCTATTTTCTGCAGTTTAGCTGTCCTTTTCTCGATCAATAAATTAGTCAAGCGGCTCATCTTTGCTTTGTGTTAACTAATATCAAGATTTTTTTTTCCTTTTATATGATATACTATTATTTTACCTGAAGCAGAGACATTTTTTCTCCACGCTTACGTGATCGGTTTTGATGCATATCTCTCTCACAGTTTACTTACTTTTCTTATAAGATGCAACGTGTGCGTAGTTTTACTCGTTTTCTATTCCCTTTCATAATGACGAGGCGCGTGTTGAAATAACTAAGCACAAGGATGACTGCAGAAAGTTGTGGAATGAGCTTAATCTTAAAGATGGTCAAAGCATTGGAAGGTGAGATACAAGTTTAAATAATGAAGGTCTGATTCATCACTGCTTAGGATTCACACATCATTCTTTATTATCATTGACTTTAGGAAAGTGCAATGCACCTGTCTGGACTCTAGCAGATTAAATAATGCGCAATAGTCAGAAGAGTTGTCTTTCCTTTCCTCTTCTCTTCCGTACATATCACTTTGATGCTAGAGATCCAGCTAGATGAGATAAGTGATATATATATATATATATCAAAGCCTTTATTTCGTATTTTCTTCCGTACATATCACTTTGATGCTTGAAAAGTAGAAATCAAGAAATTTTGTAGATGAGATATGTGAGGATCCTCACTCTGTTTACAGTGTGCAGAATCTATTTTCTTGACATAACTGAAATTCCTGAAAATCTTACAATGATTGGAAATTCTGGGATGTAATGTATCACAGAGTAGATAATAAGATCAAGATTCAACGAAAGTATTTCGTAATCGATCATTTCCTTATTCTTGACAAGAACCTCTTGTAGCAAGCCTCATGGATTCTTGTCTAGTATCCTAAAACAGACATGAAATTATAACTCAAACATGCTTCGGTTCAGTTCGATGGAGATGCCTTGGCCTTCCTCTTCTCCATGAAGAAGAATCCAAGCAAGGACACAACAGAGAAGCCGGAGAAGCAAACAGATGCAATGTCCAATGACACATGGCGTCCTGTGATCGCCTGAACCTCGAACAAGTTGGTAGTCTTCTGAGAATCTGTACTCTGTCCGAAAGCTACCTCCTTGTGTGAAGAGTCGAGGGCATAGGCTCGGACAAAGTACGTAGCGCTCGGAACATCCTTCTGTACTGTCCAGGTATAGCTGTTGTTAGAAGAAGTGTAAGCCCTTGAGACAATCTTGTGCTGACATGTCTTGTCCTTGGCTAATTCGTCCACCGTCTTTCTCCACCCCCGATCCTTTTGGCTGATTGGTGCGTAGCACAGCTTGATCTCGACTGTTTTGTAGGTGGAATCGATCCCAGATCCGAAGGTGGTGTTGAGGGACCACGTTACGGTTATCTCGTCTTCTCCAGCTTTCAGCACTGTAAGTTGGAGAGAAAACTGTTGAGACTAATATATGAATTTGTGTTATATTTCATGTTACTTTATCAGTTTGTTAGTTACCTTGTCGGGATCGAGGTGAAGCAGTGAGGACGAGAGTTCTTTGGAGAGAAGAGAAGGTGGCGGCGTAGCTAGTGGCCACCAAACACGAAATCCATAGCGAAAACACGAGGCAAGCGTTGATCGCCATTGGTTAGAGCTTCTTTTCCGTTGAAGAAAGCTACGAGTCTAGTATATGAAAGTTGAGGGTGGGTAGAAAAGCGAGATTGGTTCTGCTTATATAGAAACAAAGGCACGAGGTTTGTACGAACTATGTGCAAGGCAAAAAGGTCAAAATACACCAAATGGCTGATTTTTCTATGCACAAAGAGCTCTTTGCAATTTTTGTAATAATGAGATAAGTGGCTCAAAATCGTGTGGAGAGGCTACTATTTATAAGTTCTTTTTAGTTGACTTGTCTCTTATTACATTCTTGGATAGGGGTATGAAGTGGGATGTTTTCTGGATATGTGTTGGAATTTCACAACTATATTAGATGATAACGAGAAGTCGGTTGTAGTTATTTATTTTGGAGGTGCTCTTAGTTGTTCGACTTAAAATTTGAAAACATTTATAGGGTACTTGGTATGATGGAATGGAATGGATGCAGAAATGATGTATAAATTATACATTATTTCTACATCTATTCCATTCCACATCATTTCATTCCATCATATCAAGCAAGCCATTAGGGGTGTTTGGTATGATGGAATGGAATGAGGTGAAATAGAATGGAATGGAGGTAGAAATGATCATATTTCTATTCCATCATACCAAGCACCCTTAACGATCGTTTTTCTGATTTATTTGGAAAAGTTTACATGAGTGATGAGCACAACGTATATATGAATGATTAATTTGTACGCCGTCAATAAGATGATCATCTATTTTCAAAAGAAAATAATTAACATTTTGTATATAAATTCAAATTTAGAAAGTCTACTTTAGGCTCGAATAAACTTATGAGACTCGAAATATTCGGTGAACAAAATTCGAGACTTAACTCGACAAATAAATGAGCCTAACTTGAGCACGGTAGTCTTCGGCTCGGCTCGAATGCACCCCTAGCTGCGTTGGGCCGCTTTAATTCTTAGCTGCGTTGCATTTTCTTCTTTTCTTTTTGCAGATCCATTTTCAAATAAATTGTAGCCTCTTCTTTTCTTTTGGTAGATACTAGCAGTGATTACGTGCGTTGCACGTATAATATCTCATTTAGCTAATTATTTTTATAGAAAAATAATATATATTTTGAATGCTAACAAAATCTCTAATAGTGCTTTTTATAATCTCTTTAATGCCAACAAAATATGGTACATAGTTACTTGACAAAATTATTTATTGTTTCACTGTTAGTGTTGAGACTGTGTAGATTAACACAACTTGTGCACAATCTTCTTCAATCAAACCAACCGTTGAACTTAACATCAAATCCTAAAAATTGACAATTAAGCTATAATCGGGTCAGGTAGGTATTGTCTAGCGCTTAGGCCAATTTTTAGAATATTATTTACAGTTTTTCTTTCATACATCTAATTTGACAAAAATCCATTTGGAAAGTCACTTTTTTTTAAAAAAATTTATTATAAACTATATGAGATCATTTTTATAATACGGAGGGTGCAATTAAACATATAATATATTTTTTCATATATTTAATAAATTAATTCCCTTATATTATTTCTAATGCTATATTATAAATAAACACATTAATGTATTCATGTTAACTTAAATTCCAGATTGACATATCAATAAAGCTATATTATCAAAGGAGACAGATAATTCCATTTAGTTTTAAAAAATGAGAAAGCATTTTACAATGATTATGTGTCAGCTTAGTTATATATTGTATTTTGTGCATATTCACTTGTATATAATTTTGTCCTTATTTTAATTATTTATTCTAATGGTGATTTTAATTTTAATATTCTAATGGTTAATTGTATTGATAATATTAAGGGTATAATAGGCAAAACAAATCAAATTACTCATCGCCGGAAAAAGGTGACTTTATGGCCCCAACTTTCATTACTTGATTATTTTATGGCTCTAACTTTTTAATATGTCAAATCTAGCCCAAACTTTGCTCCGGTACTCCACTAATGGCATGGGAGGACAAAAACAAGCGATGACGTGTATTTACATGAATAAAAAAAAACCCATCTCATCTTCCCCTTCATTAATCTCTCACGGCCAGCAACTGCATTGCCTCGTACTAAAATCTGTGCTTAATTTCAATGTCTTCATACAGAACAACTTGATCACATGTACTCCAAAACTGGGATGTTTTCAAGCGCAAGATTCATTTTCGATAGCTCCCAGAAGTTGGACTATGTGTCTTTCAACATAATGCTCGCTGGGTATGCGAAACATGGCCGTTTGGATGACGCCCACAAACTGTTTGTGAAAATGCCTCTGAGAAATTGTGTATCCTACACGAGTCACGACTATGATTATGGCTGAGAAACTCTCAGGTAATAAGAAAAAATAAAAAGAATAAAAAAAAAGGAAAGCTTGTATTATTTTTTTTTCCATTTTATTACTGCTTTCCGGCGTTTCTAGTATTCTTTTAGCTATGTGCCAGTTATTGATTCAACAAATTTAGTTCTTCTTTATAGCGTTAGTTCATCTCTTGATGATGCAAGAATTATATTTGATCGCATGGTGGATATCGTGGTGCCGTGAGAGATTAATGAAGGAGAAGATGAGATGGTTTTTTTTTTTTTTTCTTCATGTAAATACACGTCATCGTCGGAAATACACGTCATCGCTTGTTTTTTGTCCTCCCGTGCCATTAGTGGAGTACCGGAGCAAAGTTTGGGCTAGATTTGACATATTAAGAAGTTGATGCCATAAAATAACTAAACAATGAAAATTGGGGCCATAAAATTACTTTTTCCTTTTTTTTTTCTTTTCATTTTCAATTATTGTGATAAGTTGTGTGCTTTATTCTGTATTTTCTTTTCCCTAATCCAAGTAGGGTAATTCTATCCACAACCCCTATTTTACTCTTTACAGCCCCCATTCAAAAAATAAAATAAAAGTAATATTAATTTTACTCTCCTAACCCTTAACCCCTGACTCTATTTATATAATTGAATATAAACTCTAATCCCTACAGCCCCCGATTAGTTTACAATTTACTACAAATTAAATCAAAGAACCCAAGAAAAACGTTGAGGTTCCTCTCAAGAAGATTGGGAGTGACGACAGCGGAGGAAAGCTTCAAAGTAATATCAAACGTTTTAATTGACGCTGACAACTATATGTTTCCATCACCGCAAAAAACATCAATTGAATTTTAAACGAACAAATCGATCGAAAATATGTTGTGGCAATTTGGAACGATCAAGAACTACTGGAATTTGTTCACAATAACTACGCGTACAAACTCAAAACAAGGGAGTTTTGCACAACACTCGAATAACATCTACGAAGGGCTATGCAAACACGAAGAAGATGAATAAGCGGGCTTCGAAAGTTTATCACTCATGGACGAGTTTTTCCATGATTTATAGGCAAAGATTGTTGATTCTTCTTCTTCCTCGGAAACCAACATCCAGCCAATCATAAATTTGGATTTGACTAAATTACATACATAAAGAGCACATAGCATTAAATTTGGGAGAACAGAAGTTTCAATTAGAAGTACGTGGCTACACGTTTAATTTGGGGGCTAGGGGTGAATTAGTAAAATTAATATTATTTTTAATTTATTTTTATATAAGGGGGCTGTGAGGAGTAAATCGGGGGTTGTGGATAGAATTACCCATCCAAGTATTGTACTACTTGGTATGATTATTTAAGTTTATGAACATTATCTATTTTTTCTCAAATACTCCATAAATTATATTTTCGAATACAATAAATAAATATATTATTTTATTTATTTGTTAATTACTATTATAAAAAAAATAAGTCAAGCAAAAAATAATAATTTAATTGAACATTATTGAAATTAATCACAAAATAAAAATAGATAAACTACATACTACCTCCATCCCATTATATTAGAGCTTATTTCCTTTTTGGTCCGTCCCATTATATTAGAGTTCTTTCCTAAAATGATAAACAATACTTGACTATAATTAACTTTCTCTCCTTAAAATTAATTATAGCCACATATCCTTTCATTCATTGGTTTCTGTGCAAGTCAAATTAGCTCTAATATAATGGGATGAAGGTAGTACTTAATAATACTCCCTCCGTCCTTGAAATGTTGGCCCCAACTTTTGGGCGCGGAGTTTAACGTGGTGTAATGATTGATGAGATGATTGTGTATTGATTGAATAAAGTGATTGGTATTATATGAGTTGATTAGTTGCTTAGAGGTAAATGGTAGTGGGCCCACATGTTTTTTTGAAATAATTTTGATTGACTGAGGGTAATTTTGTAATTTCATTTATGGGACCCATGTCCAAAAATAGATGGGGCCAACAGATGGAGGACATCCGTTTAAGGAAAGAGTGCCAACAGATCGAGGACGGAGGGAGTAATAAATTAATTTAACTTTGAAGCTATTATCCATGGCAATTTATAGAGCTCAAAATGGGGTGCGGTGGAGAGAGAGAGGGAGAGCAGCAGAAATGGCTTACGCACTCGTCGTCTCTCTCAAGCAGACGTTAGAGCCCCTTCTGGATTCCGTTCCATCCAAAATTCAAATCTCCACCGATTCAGAGCTTCTTAAAGTGATCTACGAGCACCTCTGTTACATGAAATCCTTTTTCGAAAAAGTAATATCTTTGGAAGACAGCAATAACGTCGAGGAGGTGGAGGGACGAATCAAGGATGTGCTGCAGAGTAGTCAAGATCTGATCGAATCCCATATATCAGATCTATTTCATCCTGGACCTGAGGGTTCGGTTTCAGGATTCAACCCGGGACTGGTGAAAGTCAACGCAAAACTCGTTTCGTTTGTCGAAGAGCTGAAGGCCAAGGAAGATTATCTGACGGGATACCAGCAATTGGCATCAGGGCTGGGCAGCAATAGGAAGATAGTGGGAGCGGGGGATGTTGCTGCTTCACCGACAATTGATTTCGGGAGGAATAACCAGGTCATTGTCGGAATGGAAGAGGAAATAATCATGCTGCTGGACCGGCTTACGACGAGGTCCACGAGTCTTAAAGTAATCTCTATCGTCGGAATGGGCGGCATAGGAAAAACCACTCTGGCCAAACAGGTATATCTCAGTCTACTTATAAATGAGCATTTTGATGTCTGTTTATTTGTGGAAATAGGTGTAGAATATGAGTTGAAAGAACTACTCCAACGCCTTCTTGGTCAAGTGAATTTTATGGAAAGGGAAGAAGTGGCAGCGGACGAATTAGGAGAGAATCTCTACAAAATTTTATACGGTAGGAGGTATCTGGTCGTATTAGATGACATATGGGGTATTCGGGCCTGGGATGAACTCCGACACTTCTTCCCAAATAACTCGAACGGCAGCGCAATCATCTTGACAACAAGGATCGCCAACATGGCTCATTCTGTTTCTGTTTCTGATGCAGATTATATTATAGAAAAGCGATTCCTTGATGATGATGAAAGTTGGGAGTTGCTTCGGAAGATGGCACTATCCGACATGGAGGAGGTGTGCCCTCCTGAGCTTGAGAATGTGGGGAAAACCATTGCCCAAAACTTGAGAGGACTTCCCCTTGCAATAGTCATGATTGGCAGACTCCTATCCAGCTCAGAAACAACAGTGGAGAGTTGGATGACAGTAGCACAAAACTTACACTCACCTATCGAGGAATCAACCATCCCGGCGTTTCTGAGTCTATCTTACACTCAATTGCCTCAACATTTGAAGGCATGCTTTCTCTACCTCGGCTTATTCCCACCCAATTCTAAAATCTCTACCGCTCTGCTCATCAGACTGTGGGTCGCGGAGGGATTTATCGAAGGCAATGACGTTGGAAATAAAAGCTTAGAAGAGAAGGCCGAGGGATACCTGCGTGACCTTGTATCGAGAAGTCTTATAATAATCGATGAGCTGAGATCCAGTGGTGGTATAAAAACCTGCAGTGTCCATGGGATCCTTCACGATCTCTGTGTCAGCGAAGCTCGACTGCAGAAATTATATCATATTGTGAGCGAGGGCGCCCCAAGTTTTACTCAAAGCACAAATGACCAACGGCGGCTAGGAATCTACACAGACGTAATACTTGGCTCCGGAAAAAAATGTCCAAGGGCATTGCCACGACGCCAAAGGAATTTTGGTGCAAATTTTCTAAAATTCATAAAAAGAAATTTTGTTGGGGGACCGAAAGCTCCCCAAAGTTTGGCTGTTGATCCGCCCCCAGTTTCAGGTTTACGTTCTCTTGTTTTCATCCGCCCACAAAATCAACAACCATTAGAGGTGAACCTGGACTTCAGGTGGCTGAGGGTATTACATGCACTTCCAATCAGATTATGGGAGTTCCCGGATGAAGTAGTGAAGCTAGTTCGGCTGAGGTACCTTGCCATCACATACGATGGGAAGCTCCCATCGTCCATATCCAGACTCCAGAACCTAGAATTCTTGATCATTCATCGGAGTCAGAGCATCAAGTCCTATGTGTTTCTGCCGTTAGAGATCTGGCAGCTGCAGAACCTGAGGCACCTGGAGTGTATGGGATTTGACCTGCTGCCAGATCCTTCTGCAAAGGCAGATGGCAATGTTCGTCTTCACCTTAAAAAGCTTACGACGCTATTAGGCGTGAGTGCTCGTAGTTGCACTAAGAGTGTTCTTGCAAGAACGCCCAACCTAATCAAGTTGGGGATTGGGTTTCAACCAAAAGACCACAAAGTAGAATTATTCTGTCTGTTTCTAGCTGTCTCCAACGCCTTGAGTCATTCAAATGCGCGGTCACAGTCATGAATCGAGATCTTGGATCTCGACATGTATTTCAAGTGAATGGATTCCCTTATGGTCTTAGAAAGCTAACCTTGAGCGGATGTGGATTTGTGTGGGGTGAGCATATGACCATCATTTCTCTATTGCCGAATCTTCAAGTTCTCAAATTGCGATGGCACGCCTTCTCTGGCACCGAGTGGGTAGCAAGCAAGGGTGGATTTCCGAGTCTGAAATTCCTGGTGTTGGAAGACTCGGATTTAGAGCGCTGGGTAGCAGATTATATCCAATTCCCAGTTCTGGAACATCTGCACATTAGGTGCTGCTACAAACTGCAAGAGATACCCATTGGAATAGGAGACATCCCCACACTTCAACTTATAGTGGTGGATAAATGCGGCAAGTCCGTCATTGATTCGGCCATACGCATACGGGAGGAGCAACAGGATCTTTACGGAGATGAAGCAGAACTACAAGTTCGGATCCATTCTTCATCTGATGGTTAGAATCTCGATCTCGTGGATTTCATTTGTTACAGTTTCGGACCTCGAACATTATTACTATTGAATGAGTATTTCATAGATCGTGACTTGTGACTTTATTTTAACGCCTTCGATCTTAAGCTTTCTGATACAATCTTAAACAAACAAGAGTTTTTCGAGTGAACTCAAACTTCAGAACGGGACAGAAAAGAGAAATAGAGCAGAAGATCATAGAGAAAATAACAATTACATTCCATAATTCTCCATTAACAACTGTGTTTTCTACTTGCTAATTAGCAGAAAAGCCAAAGAAAAACAATGGCAAGGGGGACTATTCTCTAGGGTACTTTCGACCGCCTAACACTGACCTTGTGGATTTATCCAGCAATGATTGTCAACTTCATCTTGGCTTGGGCCAACTTCCAAACTCCTCGGCCCAATATTGCCCTCTGTTTGGGCTAAGCATAACACTCTCTAAATTACTCATATTAATTATTTTTAATTTAAGAATAGATCCATTTTCCTTTAAAGTTTGTGTGATCATTGATGCACACGGTACCAAGTGATGTCAATTGACTGATGAAGGCATGTAGTTTTACACCGAAAATATTTCAGGGTTATTGCAATTACAAAATACTCCTTAAAAGGTAGTAGTATTGTGATTGCAACATTCTACACATTTTGCTTAAGGGCAAATTAATTAACGTTTAATTTTTATGGACAAGTTAGACCATTTTCTCTTCCTAATATTAGAGATTTGATTCACGGCGAAATTGGCGCGTATGGTTCCACCATGTTTGTTTTAGGATTATACGTGTTATTATGGTTTTATTTTTTAATAATAATAATAATAATAATAATATGATATTATCATATGGCACAAGTTGCTGCCGACAGCTCTTGCCACAGTTTCCAAATCCAATAATATTTCATGTCCTTTCCTTAATAAAAAAAGAATAAAAAATAAATAAATAACCTAATTACAGTTCACTTTGTTGTTGGAATCAACGATAGAAACTCCCCTAGACCCTAGTGAAAAGTGAAAAGTGAAAACGTGTGAGCACCATCAGTATATATCGCTACGTTTATCCGAGTGAAAGACTGGTATTCACGAGTCAACCCAATCCTTCCTTCCTTCCAGATCGACCGAATTCCACCGATCCTTAATGGCGGAAGCAGCAGTCGGGTTCCTCTTGGAGAACGTGGCCCAAGTGGTGAAGTACCAGGTGAATCTCATCGCCGGTGCCGAAGCCGAGCTGGAGCTGTTGAAGAGGGATCTCACTTCTTTGAAGGCCTTCCTCCATGACGCCGCCGCCATGTCGAGCAAGCTTGAAGGATTCCGCGACATGGAGAGCAGGATCAGAGACGTCGTCTATGACGTCGAAGACGCCATTGACTCTTGCGTGACCCAGGCTGCAATCGCCAAACAGAAGGGCTCTTTCCGCCGCCATTTCAGCTCAAAGCGTGCGAGCTTGGCTGAAGAAGTCAAGTCTCTTAGAGAAAAGAAGGTTATCGAGATGGTGGCGATGGCCAAAAGCTTTGCGGCCTCTGTAATGGGCAAGGGATCGGAAACGAGTAATGAGGAATTGACTTCCAAATTAGCAAAGGTAAACCAAGCACATGTACTTCAATTTCATGTGAAGCTTTCAATTCTGTTTTGCCCAATACATTTCATAGTGAAGCTTTCAATTCTGTTCTGCCACCAGTTGATACTTTCGTAAGAATTTGTTGATGCACGATTTTGAGGTTATCTAGATTCTTTTAGCCAAAGTTGTGATTGCTTAGGAGAAGGGGATTTGGGCACCCACATTACTTTGGTTGCAATCTTTCTTGTGTATCAGTACATTTCTTTAGCAGAAATAATGCTCTACTATATTTAGCTTGTTATTACTAATATAGGTGAGGTTACAACTGCAAGTTTACATGTTTGAGCTTATTGCGGTTACTCAGTTACTTTTGAAAAAGTATAACTTTATGCGCCACCATTACTTTGGATGTCATTCAAAATTCACTTTTAAAAGTTGATTTTTTGTTGGGGTAAAACTTGATCTTTTAAGCATTATTTATTATCTTCCCTACTCTTAAGAGCAAGTTTCAAAATCCAATGACTGCTTGATGTATTATTATATATGTATTTTCCATTGTATATGAAATTTATGTGTTTGTTTAGCATAAATTTAGTTGTACTGGATCAAACCGCAAACATGTTCTTGTCGTCGTCATACTTCTAATCTTATGATATGTTACTCCCGTATAGGTTCAGATAATCAGGGAAGAAAATGTTGTAGGTTTTGATGATAAGGAGGAGAAAATAATCAACTATCTGCTGGAACCAAAGCAGGAGCTGGATGTTATCTCCATTATTGGTATGCCGGGCTTGGGAAAGACAACGTTGGCATGGAAGATATTCAAGAATGAAAGCATTGTCAAACGTGAATTTCCCAATCGCATTTGGATTTGCGTTACTCAAACACCAAGCACTAGGGATGTGTTTCTCAACATTCTCAAGGAATTCACCAACGAAGACATGTCCGGTCTAAGTAATCCTGCATTAGTTCAGGCAGTCCAGCAACATCTCAAAGAGAGAAAATTCTTGCTAGTGTTGGATGATGTGTGGACTACAGAGGCGTGGGATGATATCAGAGTGGTTTTATCGAAGAACAATAACATGAGTAAAGTCCTCATCACTAGCCGTGAGACAAATGTTGGAGTAAAAGCTAGTCAACCAAGGGAGCCCTACGAGCTGCCCTTTCTAGATGATGACCAGAGTTGGGAACTTCTTCAGTATGAAGCATTCGGGAAGCTGGACGAGTGTCCTGGTATTTTGAGGGATCTTGGGGAGTGCATAGCTCATAAATGTGATGGACTGCCACTTTCAATAGTGGTGATCGGAGGAATTCTAATGGATCACCGTACTAAAAATGAGGAAATAGCGGTCAAAGATGCATGGCAAAAGGTGTCAGATGATGTGAGTAAAGTTTTAAAAAATGACAAGAAGCAACGGGTATCAGATATTGTTGAATTAAGTTACAATAGATTACCTGATGAATTGAGGGATTGCTTCCTTTACTTGGCTGTTTTCCCGGAAGATTATGAGATCTCGGTGTGGACATTAACTCGCTTATGGGTAGCCGAAGGATTCATACAAGGGCAAAGTTTGGAAGAAATTGCAGAAGAGAATCTGAAAGATCTAATCACCAAGAACTTAGTTATGGTTGGTAAAAGAAATTCCAAAGGTGAGGTTAAAACATGTCGCGTTCATGATGTGATACATGCATTCTGCAGTTCAAAATCTTCACTCAAGCATCAAAACTTGTTTCAAGAGATGAAATTTTCGGATGTAGCTTTTGACCCTCCAATACTCGAGATGGATCAGTTTCGTCGTCTTTGTATCCATTCTGATCTTGACAAATTCTTGGCTCAAGCAGATAGACAAAAGGCCACCCGTATCCGTTCTTTGTTATGTTTCAATAAGGCACCTACCAAATTGCCTTCAAAATATGCACCAACGATGGTTGATGGGTTTGATTTGCTCAGAGTCCTTGAATCAAAGTCCATCAAATTGGATCAAATTCCTAAACGGGTCACTCAACTAATTCATTTGAGGTACATTACTATATCTGTTGATACTCTGGAAACACTTTCCGAAGCATTCTCCGATTTGTGGAACCTTCAAACTATTGTAGTCTATACAAGGTCCAAATCACTAAGAATCAAAGCAAATATATGGAAGATGATACAGCTTCGACATTTGAAGACAAAAGCTATCATTATGCAAGTGGCTCAAGGGAATGGCGAAGGTTGTAAAAGTCTTCAAACCTTGAGTAGAATATCACCTGAAATTTGCACCAATGATTTCTTCAAGAGGGCCCCTCACGTAAAGAGATTAGGCATTCAAGGAAATCTAGCCCGTCTTTTTAAAACGAGTCCCTTGGGAATGCTTAATCAACTTGAAAGATTGAAGATGGTGAATACGTCTCATGATTCAGAATCCAAGGGATCAATGCGCTTTCCTGAATCAAGAAATTGGTTCCCACGAAAACTCAAGATGTTGAATATCACGGCTACAAACTTGGATTGGAAGGATATGTCTACGTTGGCAAAGATAGAAACTTTGCAAGTCCTCAAATTGAAAAACAATGCATTCATTGGAACATTGTGGGAAGTTGTTGGAGGATTTCGTGATCTCCATTTCTTGCTCATTGAAGAAACAAATTTATTTAAGTGGAGAGCCTCAAATGATAGTTTTCCTAATCTTAGGTGTCTTGTTCTTAAAAAGTGCAATGAACTCAAAGGAATTCCTGAGAGTGTGGGGAAGAGACTAGAGAAATTGGACATAGAGCATCTCGGAAAATCTGCAGTTGAATCTGCCAAGGGAATACGTAGAGCTGGATTTAAGCTCACCATAGGTACTGGCTGCGAGTGATACCATATTAGGTAACCTTTTTCCATTCCATGCTCAAAATTATCTAAAGCTATATAAATAGCAATCAGCAAGGTGCAATCTTTTTGATAGCATTAATAGCTTCATGTTGTGTGCAGGGGGTAATAAAGTGAAGAAGACAACATGTGAAGTCTGGCTTCGATCACTTTTGCCTAAGGTCTTGTTTGCGTCAAATATTGCTTTTTTTTTTCTTTTTCTTTTTTTTCCAAGGATGGTTGCATTATGTGATACGATCATGAATTATATTATGAATTATATTATAGGGAGTAGTTATTTAATTAGTAATTGGGTATTTATTTATTTGATTGGGCTAAGTGTTAAGCTCATAGTAATTGTTATTTGCTAGTTTTATTAGGCTCAAACCCAAATACTTTAGGGTTGTTCATTTAGTTAAAAGGGGGCAAGTGATGTATTATGAACTTTATCATGAATAGAATTGTCTAATTGAAAACTCTTGTGGTTTAGTTTCTTCCTTCTCTCTTTTCTTTTCATTTTTTTTTTTTTTAAACCACAGCTCCGACCAACCAACAATTTTTGCACAGCAACAATAATTCACAATTCAAAACTTCAACCCAACACGTCGACTCAGAACAATACCCCCAAATTTTTTTATTTTTATTTTTTTCTGCAAAAGATGCGTAGCCCCCCAAACCCAAACATCAAAAGGCAATATAATTGCTTCTGTTCTTATCCTAAGCCATAGCACCACAATTTCTCGCCACTTAAATCCCTCAATTAAGTTCAGACATAAGAAACCACACAACCAAGCAGCCTCGACAATTGAAAATCGCAATAAGCACATATACAATCAATACTCTCAATTCAATTCCTCAACCAGAATAGCCCCACCCAAAACGCCTCAGAGCAATGCGTCACTGATGGAATACATGAAGAGTTCGATCTCAATTCTTTCTTTTTTTTCTTCTTTTTCCAAGATAATAAAAATAAAAGGATAAGATTGATACCTCAATGAGATCTCACTTCGATCTCTCAGTGAAAGCACCAATTGATACGATTCGAACTACTTCGAGCGAGTTCAAACTCCAAAGAAAAGAGAAGAATGAAGAAATTAAACCACAAGGGTTTCCAATTTAGACAATTCTATTCATGATAAGGTTCATAATACATCACTTACCCCCTTTTAACTAAATGAACAACCCTAAAGTATTTGGGCTTGGGCCTAATAAAAGTAGCAAATAACAATTACTATGGGCTTAACACTTAGCCCAATCAAATAAATAAATACCCAATTACTAATTAAATAACTACTCCCTATAATATAATTCATAATACAATTCATGATCGTATCATTATGATTGGCATTGTTACCTGCTTCTATTGGATTTTTGTTTCTTTCCAATAAATTGAACTAAGGTATTGTTCCACGGTTGTATAGGATTATTGATTTGTATATGTTTTTCTAGTGTCATTCAATAAGCCGCACAATCGGTTTATATATAATTTCTAACTAGTTTAGTGTCCGCCAAAATTCAACCGAAATCACTTTATAATGTATTTTTAAATAATAATAATAATATAATTATTTATTTTCAGATCATAGTATTACTAGGATTCATTCAAAAAAAATAGCATCAAATGGAATTAGAAAAAAAAAATGAAAAAAATATATCAATGAGATGTGACATTTTTTTATTAGTTTTACTCATTTTGAATGTTAAACAGTCAATTGAGCATCGTAATAGAAAAATAGATTAAGAGATATCATGTTTCTTGGGTAGTTATATTCATTTAAAATTTTAAGCCGTCAATTGTATGTTGTAATATAGACATAAATTGACGATTGATAGCATTTTTTAAGTAGTTGTATTTTTCATATCAAGTTTCATGTTGCTTGAAAAAAAATTGGTCAATGAGAGGTATGATTTTTTTTCGTGTGATTACATTCATTTCAACGTAAAGCCGTCCACCGTTTGATAAAATTGAAAGATAGAATGTCAAGCCGTCCGTCATTTAGATGATTGTTGAGAAAAATTAGCATTTTTCGGATAGTTTTACTCATTTTCAATTCAAGTCGTCCATTAATTCTTCTAAATATTGATTAAAGATTACTCCATCATATATGAGTTTTCTTATCGATGAAGTCATCTTCTCAAAAATCGATTTAACACCTTAATACATATAAACTTCTTCATTCATCTGTCCTACCCAACTAATAGTATATTTTTTCTTATGACGTATTTATCTGGGATAAAACTGAGACGACTCCATCATATTGAATTTTCCTATTGATGAAGTCGTCTCTATAAAAAATCGATATAAGATCAATAAATTAAATACAAAACAATTGATTAATAAAACAAAATTATAGAATCACACTTTTCAAAACTTAAATATTTCTAAATACTAATAATTATATATACAAAATAATAAACTAATAAACTCAAATCTCGATAGGTTTTAGATCCTCAAAGTTGTATCAAAATTAAAACGTGTGCAACTCTTTTTTATAGGAGATAAGTGTTTTCAATTCGATGTGGGATAACGATAATTAAATAAATTCAATTGATTAATAAACTAACGCTAAGTGTTGTCATTGCCTCCCAGCTTTCCTCGCAGGTGTGGATCGAGCTCGACGCAGCTGCCGTCGTGGCCCTTCCCTCTTTTGATCACCATGGATCCAGGATCACTCGTATCACCATCACCCGAATCCGTCTCCTGATCTGGAATTTACAGGTTCGGATCTCACACATACATCGAGAGGGCAATCGCCCGACCGACTACATGGCACGCCTTGGTCATCTGATCCAGACGATAACCACATTTGATGCTAGCTCAGCCCCAAAGGCCTTTTTTGTCATTGGTTAGGATGGACCAGCTTGATTATCCTAACTTCAGGTTGCACTCTTAGATTTTGGTGCATATTTTTTGTAGAGCTCTATCTTCTTTATCAGGCTAGCTTGTCTGTATATATGACCCCTCGCGTGGTCTCTTTTGTAGTAGGTTGATCGAGTTATCTTTTAGAGAGTGAGCACTTTGGGTTTACCCTCTTCACAAACTCTGTACGTCTTTCCCCATAAGGGGTTGATATGATATATATGATGATGTTTCTTAAAATAAAAAAAATAAAAAAAAACCTAACGCTATAACTATTTAGCAAAATATCAATAAAAATTAACATTCCATATAGAATTAGAATCCGTATTTGTATTATATATAAACATATAGATCCCAATGAAATTAATGGATTTATAATTATAATAAAAATTATTAATTAAATAAACATACTATTATATATATATATATATATATATGGAAGAGTTCGCGTACAAATAAATCCTAGCGTGAGAAAATGAGAACAATACTTAAAGTTTTATAAAATCAAGCTTAAGTATGCATAAAATCATGCTTATGGCATAACTATGCTTATGACTGTACAAATTGATGCTTAAACAAAATCATGCTTATGGTGCCTTGTAACCATGCTTAAATCAATGACAATCATAGATCTAACTAAGATCAATGGTCCAGATTCATTCATATTTTTCACACCAGTATTTATTCTCATATGAACCAAACTATATATATACACCAGGATGTGTTATATATATATATATATAATAAAACCTCTATAAATTAATAATCTCTCTAAAATAATAAAATCTTTCGGTCTCAATTTGGGCCTTTGTAAAAAATCATCAAATTCGATAAGATAATAAAATAATAGTTTTTTGGAGAATCCCTTTATAAATATCAGGTCCCATTAAAACTCTAAATTAATAATTCATAAATATTATAATTATAAATATTATGGTAATTTGCTAAAATATAAATCTATTGTTACTTGATTTCTTAAGAGTGTTTAATATTGTACATTGACTAACTTTCAAACGATATTTTTCATCAACCCTCTCTTGTAAATCTTTTTTAGTGCATTTGATGATCTCTCTTATACTCACGTAATGTTTTATGCATTTGATCATTCATTGATGATTTTACAATGCCTTTTAGATGAGAAGACATGGTTGGGTGTTATGAATTATTTTATTTCTTTATTGAGATTTATATACTATATGTTTCGTTCAGCATGCATAAATATATTTAATTGGCTATAATAGTTATTTAAGTGCAACGAATTGATGTATACATGTATATTTAAGTAATTCCAATAAATATAATTGTTAATTGTATACAATGAATTGATATTATACATGAGTATATTTAATTAGTTGCAAAGAATTGGTTGATACATGAATATAATCAATAAAATATATATATATGAATTCATTTATTTTCAATACATATGTACTAAATTTGGTGAATTAAAAAAAGTCTCTCTTTGAATTAATAAAATATTAATTTATCGATATATTAATATCTCTCTAAATTAATAAAATTTTATGGTCCCAAGATTATTAATTTATAGAGATTTTACTGTATATATATATATACGAGAAAGAGGGAGAGTCCTTTCCGGGAACAAAGAAATAAAATATATAAGAAAAATAATACTATTATTTATTGTGTAGATGTATTTGGAGAAATAAAAATAATAATGGAATGGATGATGTGGTTTTGTCGCCCATGAGAATGCAATATAAGTCGCGCAACATGACATTTTTCATACGTCGCAAATTTCAAAATTCAATTTTATATTTTCTCTTCGTTAAGTTTTTGAGTTGGGTATTGTTATGTCACTTCAATGAATATATATGATCTAGAATATTAAAATCTCCCGATTCTTATTAACATAATGATGTTTTATTTGTTAAAAAAATATTGAAAAGAATTTGAGTGATTCACGTACTAAAATTGGACTTTGGATATGTATTCTGATTCACATAATTCAAAATTATTCTAATTATCATAATATGTTAAATCACATTTGTATAAAAATTTTCACCATTGATATGAATAAAATGGAACATGTGGTGTTTTATATATATTTCCGTTATTAGTATGCCGGGCTTGGGAAGACAACATTGTCATGGAAGATATTCAAGAACGAAAGTATTGTCAAAAGTGAATTTCTCGATCGCATTTGGATTTGAATTTGGATTTGAGTTACTCAAACACCGAGCAATATGGATGTGTTTGTCAAAATTCTCAAGGCATTTACCGGCAAACACATCTTTGGTCAAAGTAATCTTGCATTAGTTCAGGCAGTCCAACGACATCTGAAGGAGAGAAAACTTGTTTGTCTTGGACGATATATGGACTACGAAGGCATGGGTTGATATCAATATGGTTTTGTCAAAGAGCAATAATATGAGTAAATTCCTCATCACTAGCCCTGAGACAAATGTTGGAGTAAAAGCTAATCAACCAAGACGATGACCAAAGTTGAGAACTTCTTCAGTTTAAAGCATTTGGAAAGTTGGACGAGTGTCCTAGTATTTTGAAAGATCTTGGGGAAATGTATAGCTCATAATTGTGATGGACTGCCACTTTCAATAGTGGTGATCGCAGGAATTCTTATGGATCACCGTACTAAAAATGAGGACATAGCAGTCAAAGCATGGAAAAAAGGTGTTTGATGATGTGAATAAAGTCTTTAAAAAATGACAAGAAGCAACGGGTATCTGATATTATTGAATTCAGTTACAATAGATTATCTGATGAATTAAGGGACTGCTTCCTTTATTTGGTTGTTTTCCCCGAAGATTATAAGATCTTGGTGTGGAGATTGACTCACTTATGGGTAGCCGAAGGATGCATACAAGGCAAAGTTTGGAAGAAATTGCAAAGGAGAATCTGAAAGATCTAATCACCGAGAACTTAGTGATGGTTGGTAAAAGAAATTCCAAATGTGAGGTTAAAACACGTCGCATTCATGATGTGATACATGCATTATGCAGTTCAAAAGCTTCACTCAAGCGTCAAAACTTATTTCAAGAAATGAAATTTCCGGATATAGCTTTTGACCCTCCAATACTCGAAATGGATTAGTTTTGTCGTCTCTGTATCCATTATGATCTTGACAAATTCCTGGCTCAGGCAGATACACAAAAGCTGGTTGATGGTTTCGATCTTGACAAATTTTCATTCTTTGTTATGTTTCAATACCAAATTGCCTTCAAAATATGCATCAACGATGGTTGATGGTTTCGATTTGATCAATATCCTCAAATCAAAGTTCATCAAATTGGATCAAATTCTTAAGTGTTACCTAGCTAATTCATTTGAGGTACATTACTCTATGTTTTAATACTCTAGAAACACATTCTGAAGCATTCTCTAATTTGTGGAACCTTCAAACTAATGTAGTCGACACAAGGTCCGAATCACTTAGAAATTAAAGCAAATATATGGAAGATGATATAGGTGCGACATCTGAAGACAAAAGCTCTCATTATGCAAGTGGCTCAAGGGAATGGTGAAAGTTGTAAAAGTCTTCATACCTTGAGTAGAATATCACTTGAAATTTGCACCAATGATTTCCTCACGAGGGCCCCTCACATAAAGAGATTAATTAGGCATTCAAGGAAAACTAGCCGGTCTTCTAAAATGAGTCCGTTGGGTATGCATAATACTTCTATTTACCGGTTTTATAAAATCAAATCAATTGAATATATGCAAAAAGTATAGAACTTACCACCTTTTATATTCTTACATCTGTCCTTACTTTACAAGCTCGAAAGAAACAAGACGATCTCAACAGAGAGAGTCAACATTAACATACATTTTCGATTAGAATTTATACCATTTCTCAATTAATAATGCTAATATTCAAATATTGATATCAAACAATCTATACCTATATAAAAAAGAGGCTTGTGGCAAAATGTACATCGCCTATAATATCCTTATAATATATTTCAAATTAAGGGTAATAATGTAATGTAATATATATCATAAGTTATTATATTGGTAGCATAATCTTATCATTAATTACTCTGATATATCATCACTTTTAACTATACCCATAATATTATTTCACGCAAAATTAGCCAAAAAAAACTTAATTAAAACCGTTCTTCAAGATACTATGATGTCATCGTACAATCAATAACACTTTTATTCCAAACCTATAACAAAAACTATATGGAACTTGATTCATTGTATGATCATTCCCACAAATTTACATTTAGTTTTACGAAATAAATAAAAAAAAGGTAATATTACATTTAATTTTACAAAAAACAAAAAAACATAACGCATAGTTTCTCTTTTTTATCTTTTTTTTTTTTTTTCTTTTTGTGACTTTATTTTGAAAACTTTCTTATTCTTTCTTAATTTAGCTTTTACTTTAATCAGATATTATCCTTAGGCTATTTGAGTTAAATATTTTATTTATTACAAGTTTAAGTTATGATCGTGATTCGTGAATGACGCTATAAGCCAAAATTTGAAATATTTTTTTGAAATTAAGGTGAAAAATATTACATATTAGCACATTTGAGCACATTTAGGTTAAATTATTAACAATTTAGATTTGAGATATTGAAAATTTATAAGATGGCTAATTTGTCGGTGTTGTTCTTATTACATAGTTTCACAAAAGGTACAATCACTTAACTGTCTACTGTTTCGATTGGTAAGTTATTTGGTCGATATGCACTTATATTTCGTATATGCATGCATATTTTTACTAAAAATAATTCATATAGAAAAGTGATACTTTTAATAAATAGGACATCGGTATCTTCATAAAAGGATCAATGTTATACTCCCTCAGTCCCCCATATTAGTGTAATTATTACGCATTTGGAATGTTCCCCATATTAATGTTGTTACTCAAAATGGATATATTCTCTCACTAAGTTGAGTTTTTTACCCTATAATAATTTACATTATATACAATACTTACCTACGTTTTCCACTATCACCTACTTTCACTGCTATTCCACTATCACCTACTTTATAATTTTGTATTTATGTGTCATTATCAAAGTATTATTTTATTGACAAAATAAAATTGTCGATACAAGTTTCAATTTATAAAATTCTAGAAATTTTAGTTTACTTTTGTTTATATATTATATATGTGCAGGTCTTGGTCACTATGATCGTAGACTACGTTATATTTCAATAGATTAAGAACAAAAGATAAGTTTGAAAATTATAATTTATATCTTATTCTAAAAGTGTCTTGTTTTTCAAATTTTAGTTTACCTATTTTGTCCTTGCTATATAATTTAGTTTAAAGTCAATAATGTAATTTCATATTATTATACAAATCAAACATGATTTAGAAAATTGTACGGATTTATAAAAAAGTCAAACATAATAAAATTTTATCATACTTATTTCATAACTTTAAAAGGCAGAATTCGTATTAGTTTAGAATTCAAATTTAATATGAATGTCTTAAGACAATTACGATCATGCAAAAATAATTATTTTCTATAATAACTTGCAAAGAAAATTCATGCAAGAGAAATGATAAAAATTTAGAAGTCAAATTAAAATGTTTAAGAATAATAATATATGACTATGGAATTTGTGATTAATCTACTTAATACATTGAATGTGCACCTATTCAACTTATTGAATAAATAAAATGAAAACTATACTAAGTCATAATTAACATTTTTAATACTTTCTATTTATCTCTTGATTTGTATGAGCAAGAACTGATTGTTTAAAACTATGTTTCAGTTTCACTTTGTCACCCTTTTTCGCTTATATTCCCCTATAACTTTGCAAAACATCTAAGCACACCAACTAATCAATATTACTGATATATAAGTATTTATGTAGGATCCAAGATTACAATTAAAGCTTCAAAAAATACATATTTGAGTAATAATAATAGACAAGACTTCATCTACTATTCCTCTTCAAACAATTCTTCAACTATATCTTAACATATATATGCATGATTTTTTACTATCTTTCTTATCGAATATAAACTATGAGTATTCAAAATGCATTTTCCACATCAAACTTATATTCGAATAATTTTTCACTTAATATCTTTGATCAATGAGTATATAATTCTCCACATAGATCAAGTTGCAGCTATATGGGTAGAAGGTAATAAATATAACATACTGTTAGAACGATATATCATGGTCCATGCTTTAGTTAGAGACATCGAATAAATTATTCTAATTAAATCGCAACAAGGACTCTAGAAAATTCATATAAAATAATTAACATATATCTTCAAGATACATTTTAATATTATATTCAGAACTGAGTTATTATGAGATAGATTTATTATATTGTGATATATTTTAATATTATGTTCAATTATTATTTTTAATATTACTACAGATGTTATGATCAGTACCGATATCAACTTTTTTTTTTCCAAGGGACAAACAAGTTGGCAGCAAAATATGAAAATATTTATTACCACCACACGATCATCAATTCATAATAACATTCACGATAATACTTCTAGACAATTAAGAATTATAACTGCAAATGATATCATCCTCTATAGAAGAGCACGGAATGTGCATTAGCTTTTTTATAAATTCCGGTTTTAAAATCATTTTCATTTACATCTTACTTTTAATAAATAAACTATTAAATCTTAAAAAGAAATTGGATTATATTATACACATATCAGAAAACAAAATGATAAGAATGTATCATGTCGAGAATATATCTACAGCAAGCTACAAATAAGAAATTCAAGACAAACTACACTATTATTAGAATGAAGATTGTTGCAACAATATGCAGTTGATATGTATATAAAATTGGAGACTACAAGATTAGATTTTTATCGTGTGAACTAATCAAATATGAAAGTAGAATTGTAACAAGAAATTTTGGATAGTATCTTCAAAATGGGGGTTGAGAGGGAATGGAGTTGGCAAACGAATTGTTATTTCTTCAATGAGGAGATATATGGCATAGATATCTTGATACACTGACATTAGTACAAAGATATGGAAAACCATATCTATTTATTACGATGACTTGCCACTCAAAATGGAAGAAAATCAGATCTATTTTTTAATTTTAGTTTTACTCTTTTATTAGTAATATAATTTTTTTAATATAATATTTTTCACATCTTTCTATTTGTCACATTAATTTCTAATTTTGACAATTCATATTCCAAAAATACACATTATCCTCATTTTTTCTTCATGCATGCGTAGCCATGAACTATTATGCAAATATTAAGCTTAATGATAAATCTAAGATTTTTTTCTCGTACTAAAAAGTGGATCAACGTGCAACGCACGTTAACCTTGCTAGTTATATGAAAATTCGTGTAGCTTATGGCGCATCAAACATTAAATATGTATGAAATTGCCTCATATTCCTTCCCTCTTATTATTCTTGTCTCATTTGTTGAATAAATATAAGATATAAAATAATAAAATGAGACAAAAAAATAAAAATATTAGGACAATATGAAATAGCATAATTTAAATATCTTTATAAGTAAAATATATCTAAACCTATATAAAAAAGAGTCTTGTGGCAAAATGTACATCGTCTATAATATCCTTGTAATAAATTTTAAATTAAGGATAATAATGTAATTATATTATGATATATCTCACATTAATGGTAATAATATCTACAAGAATTCATTGTAAATTAAAATTGCCTTATAAAAAATAGATTACTCCATGAATTACGGATTTCCTTTATTTCTTCACCCCTTCCGCTGCTCAACATCTTTTTTCTCTTTTATTTTTGTGTTATTTCCTTTATCTCTTTTAATACTTTCTGAATTGGAGAACTTTATTGGACCATCAAACAAATTATATAAGCAATGAACATACTCACAATAAGCACAACACAAGGATATAAGCAATAATCAAATTATTAGTAAGCAATGGATATATGAACAATTAAGCACCACAACAATAAGCATAGTAAATACTAATAAAAAATAAGCAATAAACATCTAATTATTAAGCAGTAAGTGTAATTAAATATTCACATTTGTGCATATGCAATGATAAAACAACTGTTTAACTATAATTTAATTATTCCTTATTTACTAAGTAATCTTTGCGATTTTTTTTTTTGTTATTGGCTGAATAAGTTTTCTGCTTATATATAGTTACATGCATATCTTAGTTGAAGTATGATAATTGTACATCATGTTAAATATTTACATCATGTTAAATATGTGGATATACATAGATATATCCATAAAAGTTAACAAATGTCAAATAATGTCCAAGAAGATAAAAAATACAAATTATGTCAAATAATGTCCTTATGTTTCATTTTGGGACAAAAATACTCTCACTCACCCAACATTTGAATTTTGAAGTAAGAGGGTTACGTTTTTCATTTTATCATCCCAAACTCTCTCCCTCTCTCTCTCTCTTCCCCAAAATTTCTCTCTTCCCCTTCACCTTCAGATCTACAGATCTCCTCCGCCGTGCACTACAGATCTCATCCGCCGTCACCGCCCTTGAAGAAGACAGTTAGATTTGCGGCGACGACATCGAGCCACTTGATACAGACCTCCATCTAGGGTTCTGGTGCTGCCTCAGGATTTCCG
The DNA here is from genome assembly GCA_001642375.2 of Mentha longifolia. Taxonomy (NCBI): domain Eukaryota; kingdom Viridiplantae; phylum Streptophyta; class Magnoliopsida; order Lamiales; family Lamiaceae; genus Mentha; species Mentha longifolia. The sequence continues at coordinate 14,108,265 of CM038115.1, read as the reverse complement.
GTGAACCCTCTGCAGTCTCTCCTGCAGCTGCGGTAGGTCTCGTTGACGGCGCGGAGATCCTCGCATAGGAATAGGCGGGCTAACGTGAGCAGTGCTTCAAGGTTCTATGATTCACGCCGATCGAGTGTTTCTGGCCGTCGAAGGGTTTTAGAGGGGTGGAAATGGGGCCATGGGCGGTGGTGGTCAAGATGAAAGATAATGTAGAGAGCTTATTTTGTTTGCTGAAGTTGGTACTAATGGGACTATTCGGTGACAATAGTCCCATTAGTCCTATTTCTGATTTAGGGTCTTTCCTTTGGTTTGGTTGCTACAGATGGTTTAGGGTGTTCCTCTTGTTCAGAATTATGTTTTTTTTTTTAATGAAAATCATGCTTCGAATGTTGATTTTCTGGACATAAATGAATTGCTGAAGTTGGTACTAATGGGACTATTCGGTGACAATAGTCCCATTATTCCTATTTCTGATTTAGGGTTTTGCCTTTGGATTGTTTCTTACATTTGGTTTAGAGTTGTTCCTCTTGTTCAAATCATGTATTTATTTTTTATTTTTTTAAATGAAAATCATACTTGGAATGTTGATTTTATGCACTGAAATGAATTGCTGAAGTTGGGACTAATGTGACTATTCGGTGCCAATAGTCTCATTAGTCCTATTTCTGATTTAGGGTTTTTGCCTCTAGATTGGTTGCTACAGTTGTTTTAGGGTTGTTCCTCTTGTTCATAATCATGTGTTTTTTTTTTAAATGAAAAATCATGTTTGGAATGTTGATTTTATGAACATAAATGAATTGCTAAAGTTGTGACTAATAGGACTATTCGGTGCCAATAGTCTCATTAGTCCGATTATATGTACTGGATTGATGAGTTGCAATTGGGCCTAATAGGACTATTTGGTGCTAATAGTCCCAATAGTCTCATTTCTAAAAATATCATAAATTTTATAAAAAAAAAGTAAAATTTGAAAAAATATATATATAAAAAAAAACGTAAAAAATAATTAAAAAAAAAATCAAAAAATCAGTCAAAGTCAACTCATTAAGGGTATTTTAGTCCAAAAAATCAAAAATTGACATGATTTGTATTTTTTATCTTCTTGGCTATTATTTCACATTTGTTAACTTTTATGGACATTTAAAAATTTGTCTCGTTAAATATTTTAGTCTCTATGTTGATTTGTTTAATTGTTTACATATTTTATTGATCTCAAATTTTGTCAAATACAGTATAACCTCTATAAATTAATACAGTTGGAACCGGAAAAAAAAATATTAATTTTAGAGAGGTATTAATTAATCGATAAATTAATAATTTATTAATTTAAAAAGGTATTCTATATTCATTCAATTTAAATTAATTACATCAGAATTCATGAATTTAAATTCAATTATATAGAGATATTAATGAGTATTAAATGTTAAGAACTTGAATCATCTTATTTAATGTTTAAAATTCATATGTATATTCAATAAGAACTTGAATCATCTAATTATTTACTCCCTCCGTCCTCGATCTGTTGGCACTCTTTCCTTAAACGGATGTCCTCCATCTGTTGGCCCCATCTATTTTTGGACATGGGTCCCATAAATGAAATTACAAAATTACCCTCAGTCAATCAAAGTTATTTCAAAAAAACATGTGGGCCCCACTACCATTTACCTCTAAGCAACTAATCAACTCATATAATACCAATCACTTTACACATCATCAATCACTTTATTCAATCAATACACAATCATCTCATCAATCATTACACCACGTTAAACTCCGCGCCCAAAAGTTGGGGCCAACATTTCAAGGACGGAGGGAGTAATATTTAAGATTCATATATATGTTAAATAATAAATACTTAAAAAAGAATTACTATATATATAGCAAAAAAATTGTAAAAACATACCAAAAAATACAATGATTAGCTAAATGAATTTTCTATTTCATCATCAATCTAAAATATACAAATTCAAAATTTAGAATTTTATATTCTTTTTTTCAGTGGGGAAGATAATCTACTTGCTATAGAGATTTGAGCACAAGTGCATCGACCATGATACATTTCATTACTGCAAGAAGATTTGTGCACAATTGATGGTCGAGGGAATGTAAATATTACAACCATAAGATTCCAAATGATGGACATGGTAGATGCAAGAAATGAATCGGTGGCTGAGTCGGTTGAAGACTCAAATCAAAATTTGAAGAAACGGGAGGAAAAACCAATTGTAAAGTCTACGTTGGGAAGAAAGATAAAAACAACTTTAGAGTTGCCGGATGCTACTTCGGTTCGAGGCTCAAATGAAGAAGATGAAAAATTGATTGAAAAGCCAAAACAGGGAAAAAAGTAAAAGACAACCACAAAGTTTTAGTGTGCTGAAGCTGAAGTGCAAGATAAGAAAAAAAAAAAAAAAAAAATCACAAGGGAGAAGAACGAGGACTACATTCAAATTCCAAGATGATGATGATCAAGCCAAGTGTATCTCTTCAAGTAAAATAAAGATGAAACGTACTGCAGAGAATAAGATCAAACAAGAAAAATAGTGTAAAATCACATTTGCATAGTTAGCATATTATCTTTTAATTTTAGCATGCGTTTAGAACAAAAGACTATTTATTTTTTTATTATTCTTGAACTTTTATGTCATTTATTTATTCAAAAATACGATTTATTCTTTATTATTATTGATTTTCTGCATTTTATATTGCAACTCATAGAATAAATGCAAATATTATTTTTAAGTTTTTTTAAAAAGAACAATTAGGATATATTTTAGATTCAACATGCAACGCGCGTTACACCAGCTAGTGCTAAAAAAAAAGGTACTACTCCCTCCATCCAACTTATAATGGCCCATTTTTTGGTGTATAAAAGTGTAGTATTTAAATGGAATTTTCATTTTAATTTCTAAATTAAAAGATCATGGATTGATAAAATTATATTGATGATGGATCGAAATTTTTGATATGATATCAAGATCGTAAAATTCGAAGAATAAACAAACAAGTTACAGTATTTTAAATCTTACAATTAAATCATATTGGGGTGTGTGCATAGAAGCAGGTAGATGAGTCATTTCAGCAATACGTCACTATCAATCCGACATCCCAAAAATGAAAATTGAACCATTATAAATGAGACCGGGGGCAGTACTATTTCTTTCTCCCAAATGCCACTCCCTCCTCCTTGTAACATATTTCGTGCCCACTTCACTCCAAACTCCAGCAGAGGTAGCAAAATTCAGGCGGAAAAAAAAAATTCGACCAATAGGAAAAAAATAATAATAATAATAATATATCGAATGGGATTGAGCCAAACCCCAGCCCATGCGTAGCTACGCCCCTGCTTACAAGCGAAACATCAAATCATCGAACTAAAAGAACACCACTCACTGCACATATTCTACACACACAAGAAAATGAGAACAAGAAAAGGAAAAAGAACATGCAAGGTTAGACCACGATGCCAAACATAGTTACATTCAATCTGAAAATACAACTTCCCAATCATCTTGTCAGCAATCTGTAGTAAACACAAGATATCATCAGTCACCACTATACATAGTTAAGAGCTCATGTTAAACTGGAAACTTCTTTTTCTCCCCATGAAGAATAGACGCGAAGTGGCAGATCCTTTCCGTTATCCTTCCTCTCTTCTCTCATTTTCTCGACGCACTTAACAGCAGCACTATTGCAGCCCACTAGTTCGACCAACTTAAGGGCTCCTATGCTAGTGAGCTCTTCATCAATTTCCTTCAGTTCGTAGCAGTTTCTGATGATTAGGCTTTCAAGGTTCTCACAGCAGGCATATTCAAGACATAAATACTCCAAATCCAAGCACTCAATCAGCAAAAACTTGAGCTGAGGAAACTGTTTCTCCTCTGGTCTCCACTCTGCTCCTTGGAAGGCAAACTGCCGCAGCTTCAGCACTTGAAGAGATGGGAATTTTCCGATTTTCGCCATAAGATCCCAAGGCAGACCGCAACCTCTTAAACTCAACTTCTTCAACTTTTCTGAGAAGGCAAGACTCTGCTGCAAGTCAATCTGTACACCAGGGATCGGATTCAGCACTGCAAACTTGAAAGCTTCGAGGTCTTGAAGATGATTCAGATAAATGTTCACAGAATCTGGCGCTTCAATCCAAATTCCCAACTTTTTCAAGTTAGGCATGTTTTTGAAGAACTCTTCGGTACAACGAGAAGCATTGATGTTTGATAGAGATTGAAGGTTTTCAAGAAGAGGAGATTTCTTCCCAGCTTGAATTCCTGGGAGATCAGGGAAGTCACATTCTGTCAGCTGCACATGTCTGAGCTGTTTCATGTACCAGATTTCCACGGGCAGAATCGATTTTCTCATGATTATGATCTTGGGATGTCGACGAATAATCAAAACCAGTAGGTTTTTTAGTTGGGCCAAGGACGCAGGAAGCCTCCCATTGAAGGTTAAAGAAAGATACCTTAAATGAATAAGCTTAACTAATTCGTTTGGAAACTCAATCAAATGGACTGTAAGAGCATCCAACACCCTAATCCAGTCATATGTTAGACAGTAAGGTAAAGGGTGATGATGATACTGGCCAGCATAAAGAAGAGTGCGTGCAGGTTTGATTAATTTAGCAGATTCATAAACATCTTCCATGCACATTAGGATGTTTTTATGAACCGATATACGCCTCTGAGTATCTTTACCTCTGAGACCATCTGCAACTTCTCCATGGGATTGCTTTCTATTACTGGGGAACTTCTTAACAGACAAGAAAAACCTCTCCTCCTCGGATTTCGTCTCCGCTAGATGCCTAATGCTATCATGCATTCCACAAGTTCTAACTTTGCCATTTGAACCGAATCTGAGAGGGAAAACAAGATTTCTGTCAACAAGATCAACCAGGCACTCCTCAGCAATTTTTTCCCAAGACGAAGCTTCATCATGTATCAGAAACCCTTCGGCAACCCATAGCTTTACGAGCTTGGATACGAGAATCTCACTGTCTTCAGGGAAAGCGCTCATGTAAAGGAAACAACCTTTCAATCTACTAGGCAAGTGCTCGTAGCTTCGGGACAGAATCTCCAAGTAAGTTTCCTTCTCTGATTTAGCAGCAGCTTTTGTATCCTCTTCAACAATTTCCCAATACTCCACTGTCTGCATTTCCTGAGAGAGTTGGCCGCCAACAACCGTGATCGACAGCGGAAGGCCGCCGCAGTGTTCTGCAATGCTCCTCCCTATAGTCAGGAGATCAGGAGGGCAATGGTCACCTCCGAATACCTTCTCCTGCAGCAACTCCCAGCTTGTTTCGGTGTTTAATGGCTCCATTTTATGACTGATATCAGACTGAAGCTTCGCAGCAATTTTTGTATCCATCCTTGTAGTCACAACTATTCGACTGCAATGCTTGTAATCTGGGAGGTACTTGTTGATTCTCTCCCAAACGATCGGATCCCAAACATCATCCACCACAATCAAATAGCTATCGTCCAACAAACTCTTGTACAGCTGATTGGCTAGCTCCTCGGCATTCCCATGGCTGAGTTTGGCTGTTGCTGAGCCATCAATCTTTTGGCTTTTACGTTCGATTGAGGTCAAGAGCTTTAAGAAGATTTCTCCGGCGTTATACTCCTGACCTACGGTCACCCACGATCGAATGCCGAATCTATCCACTACGTCTTTATCCTCATAAATACTTCTAGCCAGAGTCGTCTTTCCGATGCCGGGTAAACCGGTGATCGGAATCACTTGACGACCCGGTGTTTTTCCGAGGATCTCGTTCCTCAGCTTCTCGAAATCTTCATCCTGCCCCACGATCTTCGACCTCTGCCCCGATCGGCTGGATCTGGAGGTCTGACCAATTGCAGACCATGGCGCGCTAGTTTGCTGCTCCTCTTTCATGGAATCTGCGATCTCCTTTGCTATATCCACGATCGGATCTAGCTTCTCTGCGTTTTGCTGCAAAAGTTGAAGGAAAACAGATCTGGGGGTTTGGCTGGATATGAAGGCTTCAATTAGGTCTTGAGCATCGTAGACTGTGTCGCGAATTTTGGATTCCAATTCATTTACTTTATCTCTTATCCTTCTTCTAACAGGATAGATATTTTCGAGAGACGATTGCAAGGATTGGATTTTGAGATGGAAAGACTCGATTTCTGAATTTGAAGAGAAGAGGTCATCAGAGAGCAAGAGTTGCTGGAGAATTTGGTCGACAGAAACCACCGCAGCAAAAGCCATCACTAGAACAGCTAACAGGCAGTAGAATCATGAATCGACTGATGTGCGTGAGTTTGAGCGAGAGTCAAACCTCTGTAATCTTTTCGGCAAATATGAATGAAGAAGACGAAGTTTTAAGAAGTAAAAAAAGTAAAACTGCTACTTTTGACCGTTTTAATTGGATAATTATTGGATAGCCGCTATCCACCACGAATGACGAATCATGAAAAAGAACATGGCCCCACCCCCGTCCCTTTCTTCCATCAAATTTTGGTAAATGGGCTTCTAAACAATTCCATTAGGCCCAAATGAGAAAACGGGCCGATCGGCAGCCCAAGAAATGATATGGGGTAAAACCTTATAGGCCCATACAGCTATGTTACTTGAATCCAGTAGGTTAGAGGATAATGACAAATTAATTGCAATCGAGTGAGATACCACCAGCTTTTCGAAAATTAATTGCAATCGAGTTGATGTTCCTATTATTATTATTTTAAAATTTTATGTAGCTCATGTGTATTAATGATTTTATTAATTTCATGGAATCTTTTGGTCAGCGAAACCAAGAACCTTATCATAGTTTGAGCTAAGAAAACTCTTTCGCTCTCTCTTTTTTTCTTTTTTTCTTTTTTTTTTCTTTTTTTTTATCGATTCTACATTTATGAAACCGAATCTCATTCTCAGAAGTTACAAACATATGCATAACGTATGTAATAGTGAAAACAAATTCTGCATAACTCAACTATGCAACTAGCAAATAGTAAATCAAAGAACGACAAGTTCTGCACAACAGATGTATGCATCTTTACCCACAAACTCTACACTGATCACATACTGTATATATTAAAACTCGTGTCTGATAAGTTGGAGAAAGAACATGATAAGACGGAAGGAATATTTGTTTTTTAAATTAAAAACAAAATTACTTCGAAACGTTTCAAAAGAAATCAAAAAATGGGTGTTTTGATGATCCCTACCTTATTTTTTTGATAGTGAAGGTATTTTATACATTCTATTTATAACAACACTATTATGCCCCTTTGCTTGATGATTTTACTGTCTTTGGAACTGTGATCACAACAATTTCGTAGCTATGTACACTAAACACATGCTATAATTCACTTTTCTCATAATCATATTCTTAGAAATCATATTCCACAATAATTTTACTTTTCTACCAACCAAACATACCCAATACAATACAAGCTTAGCATAAACACATACTGAGAAAACCTAAAAAATTAACCTTGAATAACTACAGCATTTAATCGTACCCAAAACTATTGCAAATAGGTTGGCAGTTTAGTCAAATTAGAACAAAAATACCGCAGCTGGATGCTCATCTTCTCACCGATCGATGAGTCTAGAATATTCGAACATTCTTGTGAACATTCTTGTGAACATTCTTCGAGTTTCCTTTTACCTTGAATTCAGTGCCCATTACAGTACAAGTTACCATTTTCAATATAGCTCAGCTCACCATCATCCAAACTGCCAACAACTGGTTCAAGCTGAATTGCATGCCTCTGAATCATTGAAACTATCACGGGCCAGAAATAAGTGCGTTTTTCTCCGTTTTACCTAGCTACTGTCATCAATATTGCCAGATTCTATACTCGGGAATCCTAATAGATTACAGGTACAATAAATCTGGATACATAATAGCTACAATTGTTTGTAGAAGAGAACATACGCCTGGTCATGAAGCACCTTGCTTTTACGAATGGGGGTGACAGAGGCATCATGATATCGCATCCATGAGCCATTGGGGTGACGTGCATCTGCAGTGTAGTGTCCCTTTGAAGGGTCCCTACCATGATGAGTGATCGTTGCAACCAGTTCATACCTTCTAGACTACATCAATCAACAGTAATATTTGTCCCTGCTTTCCATTCCAGCACATGTTTTATTAACCATCATAAAGAAAGCTCATTGTGTTCTTTCTACAAAATAGAGCATATTACAATCTAATGAAGTTTCTCAAAAAAATTTCAGGATAAGTCATCAAAAGCAACACAGGATCAAATATATCACAGGTAATTGATGTAGACAAATACTCCTGCAGTATAAATGCAATCCACCAACATTTTTATACGACGCGTTATGCATGGAAAGTATTTAGCCTCCTTATCACCGATAACATATCTACTGAGGAAAAAGATAAAAGTGCAACTCACATTTAGGGTGTGTTTTGTAGGGGAGATGAAGCAAGATGAAGCAAGATGAGATGAGTCATCTTGCTTCATCTCCGTGTTTGGTAGCTAATAACCGGCCCGTTCTTCATGTACCAAGCCCGACATGAGGTGAGATGACTCAACTCTCAAATTTGATAAGTTGAGTCATCTCACCTAAATAGTAATCTCTACTTTCCAATTTTGCCATTAATTAAATAAAATAATTGATGCTAATAATAATAATAATAATAATAATAAAATCACTGCTAATAATAATAACACTAAACTAGATTAAAATAGATAAAACGATTATAATTAAATATTTAATAAATAAAATTTTATTAAATAAAATTTTAATAATATAGATGTTTGTTGCTGTTAATTAATAATAATAATAATAATTATTATTATTATTATAATATTAATAATAGAAATAATAATAATAATAATAAGTAGCAATGAGTAATCTCAATTATAACTGTCCAAAGTTCAATTATTGAAAGGGTATTTTGGTCAATAAGGTCTCTCATCTATAGTTTATCAATTGCACCAAACACAAATGTTTTCTCATTTCACTTTAAAATTTTGCTACCAAATAAGCATATGACTCTTTCATCTTGGACACTATTCATATGACTCATCTAGAGATGAGTCATCCCTAGTTTTCGAGATGATTCGGCAAAATGCACCAAACACTGCCTTATACCTTGATTTCATTTTCCAGTCACTGTCAGATGCTATGAACCTACTTTTTCTTTTTCTATCTTCTTTATTGCTTTTCTTAGCCATGTCTAATTTTGGTACCTATCAAATCATCCATGAAGAAATTACACATTGCAATCCTTCCCAGAAGAGATATTGGATGTTCTATGATTGGAACTGTGGATCAAGAAAGTTCATCAGGGCCACATTTGAAAATTTTCGATGAATCTCAACTCATCCACATTTCATCCTTAAGGAAAAAATAAACATGAGGTAATAACAAATATGGAACATGACAAATGTTCCTCGAAATTCTAAGTCGTCAGCAGAAAATTTATGTAACAGGTTTAACCATAAACTATAAAAACAAGGAAATCAAGTGAAAGTTAAAGTCCAGGCCTTCCATGGGAAAAAGGGCAACAAATAATAGAAGGCTACAACATGGTAAATCTTATAATGCTTAAGTCAAAATGGAGAAGTGCTCAAGATAATAAAACATACTATCTTGTTAGATTGTTATGCAACAGAAAAAAATTTTAAAAAAAGGAGGGAGCAAATATACCTCAGAGGTTGGAGAGGCGAGCAATTCACGCCAACAAGCAGCTCCAAAGGAAAATGCACAGTTTTGTGCAATTTGGTGCTTCCTTGGCTTCCGTAGCTAAAGCGCATCAAATGCAAAACCATAATTTCAGAAAGCTCCAAAATCTTAACAGATTTGCAGGCAGTGAACACCTCAGCGTGAAGACAACAGTCAAATTGGGATGAAAATCTGCATCGCATGCTATCTTATCATAAACAAATACTACATATTAAAGTAATCTACTCCTGAAACGTTAACTTATAGTACAGAGCCATGGCAGGTCTAATCTACATTCAATAAAACACTCATTGCAGAATCTTCTAATCTTACTTTTTGTCTAGCTTTAATCCACAAATGATTTGATGGAAGTTTGAAACTTCTAGTCATCACGCGAAGAATGGAGGTCGACTTGAAGATATCCTTTGCTCTTCTGTTCCTCCTTTATCGTTTGAGCTGATTTCACAGCTGAAGAGTTGCACTCAACCAATTCAATCTTCTTTAAGATGCTACCAATTCCCTTAGGGATCTCTTGCAACTTGTAGCAGTGCCTGATTACCAGATTCGTCAGCGAAGGGAACTGGCCGCTGCTAGCTTCCCACAAGGCTAAGTCCAAGTCCTCAAGCAGCAAGAATTTCAACTTCGGAAATTTCTTCTGGCCATCTCCACCCTGCTTCCACTCAGCCCCACGGAAGGCGTACCATTGCAGTTTTAGTGACACAAGTTCCGGCAGTGTGGCAATATCCTTCATTTCATCCCAAGAAAATCCACATCCACTCAAAGATATCTTTGTAAGAGTGGTAGGCAACGGGGGAATGGAAGACAAAACTTGGGACGAGAAATCAGGATGCATGACTACACATTTGAATGACTCGAGGTGTTCGAGTAAGATGAGATGGCTGAGAAAGCTGAAGTCCTCAGCACCATCTAGCGCTGGTGATTCAATTCGAACTCCCAATTTCTTCAAGTTGGGAACTCTTCGGAAGATTCCTGGTGTGCAACTGTGAGAGCTTACATCTAAGAGTGTTAAAAGGTTTTCTAGGTGTGGAAATGTTAAAGAATCCGGCAAATCTCTGCCCATCAACTGGAGATGCCTCAGTTGATTCAAGTTCCAAATTTCCACAGGCAGACGCGACACATCATTGGAAATCTTACTGCTAAGATGCCGAAGAACAATCAAGAACTGAAGGTACCAAAGCTCGCATATCGACTCTGGGATCTCGCCATTATAAGTGAGAGCAAGGTACCTCAAATTGACTAGTTTGAGAATATCCTCTGGGAAACCGTAGAACCGGATTTTAAGAGCATCCAACACCCTGAGAAACTTGAAATCTAAATGCACCCACAATGGATATTGTTCTACTGCACCACCAAAAAGCAGAGAACGCACGGTTGGAACCAGTTTCCTCGACATCAACTCGTCTTTGCTCGCAAAACGGACGTTTGAGAGAATGCAGAACCGCCCCTGATTCCAAGATTCATCAGGGAAACGGCTTGTGTAGTCATCCACAACATGGAAGAACTTCTCCTCCTCAGCCTTCTTCTTAAAAAACTCATAGTAAATACCATCAATCCTGCAAGTTCTCATCTTGTTAATGGGACTCTGCTCAAAAACCACCATATCTCTTTTCACAAGTTGCCCCAAGCACTCCTCCGCCATTTTCTCTAAGCTTTCGAACTCCTCCATCTTCCCAATAAATCCTTCAGCAATCCACAGTTTAAGGAGCTTCGACACGGGTATCTCATAATTATTTGGGAAAATCCCCATGTAGAGAAGGCAGGGTTTCGCGTACTGCCTCAAAGTCTTGTAATTCAGTAACATCACCGTATCTTGGAGCTTATCAAAGTCGCCGCCACAGTCACTGAGTGAAGAAGCTGCGATCTTCCAATCCTTTTGGCCGGTCTCCCTCAGCACCTTTCCGATGTTGACTATTGCAAAAGGGAGTCCTCTGCAGTAGGTCGAAACCCTTCTTGCATTGTATTCTAGCTCATTTGGGCATGATCTGGGGTGAAAGACCACACTTTGAAGCAGACTCCAAGATTCTTCTTCCTTGAGGGGGAAGATTTCCTCAAAAGGCAATCCTCCATTGCTGGCGGATTCAGCTACTTCCTTTCGCCTTGTCGTTAACATGACTCGGCTTCCATGGTTGTAATCCGGGAATAATCCTTTCAGGTTATCCCAGGCCTCAGGATTACATACATCATCCAACAGAATTAGATATTTCCCCGACCTCAAGATTCCGGTCAGACGCTTCGTTAGCTCGTCTTCTGTAATCTCCTGACCTTTCCCACTGCTAAGCTTGCCCATGGAGCGCAGAAGGCCCAGCAATACCTCCCTTTTACCGTACTCAATCGATACCTTCACCTTGCCACGCCATCTGAAAATCGAAACGATTTCCGGATCATCGTAAATGGAGTCAGCAAGAAACGTCTTACCGATCCCAGAAATCCCTAAAATTGGAAGGGTTTGGAGGGCCTTAGATTCCGATTTCAGCCGGGCAGTTAGATGGGTTAATTTAGCCTCTCGCCCCACGATCAGTTTCCCGTAGCGATTGAGTTCTTGTGCCGACGATGTGGGCGGCGAGCGGCGCTCGGCGCGAGGGCTGATACTAATCCTTTCCGCGATTGAATCGACTTTTGATATTACTTTCTGCAAGCCCAGAGAGAATCTGGACATGTAACTCTTTTCCGTCCAGCTTGCGCTTTCCGAGGAGAGGGCGAAATTCGTGAGGTAGGAATCGAAGACGTCTTCGGCTTCGTACAACGCCTCTCTGATTTGGACTTCCAACTCTCCGCCGGAAGGATTAGATTCAAGATAATCTTTCAAGAAGCGGAGCTGATTTTGGATGTGTAGGACTTCTGAGGTGGGATAATGAATGTCTCGCCGCTGTTCCGGATCTTGGAGCTCATCTAGAATTTTCAGAAGAGAAATCACGGCAGCGTAGGCCATTAGATTTTCAGAAAACCGTGGCTTGCTGTGTGATGGTTGTTAGCTTTGACTGCAGTTTGCATAGCGAAAAAGATGCTTATCAACTACTACCTCTACCTCTAGCAGTCTCATTTACTTTATGTACGTATTTCTACCAAAACTTAATACATTATGATTTTAAAATATAATATTAAAATAATTTTTGTTTATATAATATTATAAATCTAATACGAGTTTTAAAATATAATTTTTAAGTATTTTTTTTATAGGATACTATAATACTCATAGTATCCTGTAAAAAAAAAAATTCAAAATTATATTTTAAAATCCGTATTAGGTTCCGGTAGAAAAGCGTGTCAAATAGTAAATGAGACTATTTTTGTGGATTGGAGGTAGTACTAACTCCATCCCACTATATTAGGCAATATTCATTCGATTGACATTTCCGACACGCATTTATACCGAAACCTAATACGGGTTTTAAAATATAATTTTGAAATATTTTTTTTATGGAATACTATGAGTGTAATAGTAGCCCGTAAAAAAATATATATATTTCAAAATTATATTTTAAAATTCATACTAAATTTCAGTGAAAATACGTGTCGGAAATGTCAATCAAATGAATAGTGACTAATATAGTGGGATGAAAGTAAATATAAAAAATAAAAATTAAAAAAAAATAAAAAAAACTATGGAAAGGCCCACAAATGCACCGCTTATATTTTTAATTAATATATTCACAAAAGGCACCGTTTATGTTTAAATTATTATAAGGGCATGTTTGGTACCATAGATATCCTGAGATATTTAGGTTTATCTCATGTTTGGTATTTGTGAGATCTCTATCAGGGCAGCCCGTATTAAGCCCACAGCCCTCGCTATTTTTACTGTTCCGCTTTAGAAGACATTAGTGTTGCGCCCATGCATTGTGCTGAAGATATAAATTACTCTCTCCATTCATGATTTTTAAATAATTTTTAGTTGATTTTGGAACTTTGTAATTATGAGTTTTAAAATGAATTTTTGTAGTATAATTTTCTTAAAGAGGACTACTATACTCGTTTGTATACTATAAAAAAAATTATATTTAAAAAATCTACTTTAAAACCCATCATTACAAAATATTAAAATTAAAGCGAAAAAAATTTCGATCTAAAAATCATGGACGGATAGAGTATAAGAGAGCAATGAAATAAACAAAAATTTGAAACTATATATTTGTCTGTTACATCATTATAAACAACGTAATAAAATTAACATTATGTTGTTGTTATCTCTAAAAAATTAAATCTCGTAATTTTGGAAACCTAAAATAATTTTAATAGAATATAAGTAAATGTAATTTTAAATATTTATGTGATAGAAACATAAGCTCTCTATAGGCTACTATAGTGAAACTACTATTAAAATTAAGATATTTAAATTAATATTTTTTTTGGTATTTTATTTAGATATATAATCATTATCTAAATAAGTTATTACTATGTTCCTTTATTTAATACATGCCTTTGAAAAAAAAAATACATTAAGAAACTACGCAATAAGTCATGATTAGTAATTAAAGTAATTTTATCAATCAGTAGCTTTAAATCTAACTTAGTATTATTTCACCTAAGTTCAATTACCTTTGTTTGTGATAATGTATCCAAATTTTGTAATGTCACAACAAAATTTTACAATAAAAATTGAATTGAAAAGGAAACAAATAACATATACATATAGCAAAATAAGAAAGTTAATAGAAATATAGTGCAAAAATAGATATGTTAGCAACCAATGAAACGATATTTATACATTTATTATCAAATCTATTGGACAATTCACAAATTCTTGAAATAATCATTTTCATAAACCATTGAATTATTGGTGATTACTTTTGGAGGGAAAATGACATGTTTGTAATTTTTGTCAACTATTCTACTTTTATATATTGTATTATGAATTTCTCAGTTGAAGATGATGCATCGCTCTGGTGCTGTCAAATGATTGGGCTGGGCCTCGTCATACTTGAGGCGACAGTCCGGTTGGGCTGCTCCGACTCGAGCTTGGGTAATTCTAAACATAGCCTCCAATTTACTCTTCATAGCCCCCTATTTAAACATAATAATATAAATTACGGATACACCCTCATAGCCCCCAACAAGTTATACCGTAACATACACTGCCGTGAATCCAAACCGAAATGAAACCATCTGGAAAAATAAAATGATACTCCTATACTACTTAAGAATCAAAATCTGAAAATTCCAGCATGAAAGTCTGAAAATAAAAGAATTATAGATACAAAAATAAAATTTACACATCTTCAATGATCCATCCTCTCTTCGAATTCATAGTTATTAAAGGTATAAGATTTTATCTTATGCGTCTGTCGAATCTGTTGTAGTTACTTCATTGTAGAGTGTAATTTTTGTGTTATGCAAGATGGAGATGAAATTTTTATTAATAATGAGAGAATATCAAACTCAGATTTATTTTTTTCAAATCAAGGAAAAAAAAATAGAAAAAATAAGGTTTGTACGTGTAGAACTTGAACCCAAAAAATAAGAAACGATAGAGAGATTATAATGGCGCTTTACTTGGGATTACTGCTATCCTCCCAAAATATAATTTGTTGGTAAAAATTAAAACTTGTAGAGGACTAGAGGAGGTGAGGGACAAAGGAGAGAGGAAGCAGAAATTGAGAACATAATTTAATGGAGAAGAAGAAAAGAAAAAGATGAAAAGAATTCGTTTATGTAGAGAGTAATTTGGGGGGGCTACGGCGGTTGTGGGGGTAAATTCCATTCTATAATTTACACGATTGTTTTACATTAGTAAATTTATTATTTTATCATTATTTTTATATCAGGGGGCTATAATGAGTAATTTGGGGCTATGTTTAGAATTACCCCTCGAGCTCTCGTTGAGCCCTTAAAATCGTGGCCCATATCTTTTCACATAAAATTTTGTAATGTACGGAATAAATCTTATCAAGCCAACCAGAATAGTTCAAGACCATCTTGAATAAGATTGGGCCAGACCAAAATTTCACTGGGCTTCCAAATTTGTAGCCCACTAAATTTGGGCCGGTTGTTGGGCCGAGGTATTTTTTGACAGCTGTCACAGCTCTAATTATTTGTGGGATTAAGCATATATTTCACTTTCCTTAAACTTTTCCTATCCAATCATGGTCCTTGGACGTATATATTTTGTTAAAATCTTATATTGTAGTCATTTCTTTATCTTTTGCTTTTGGGGTGCTGAGAGGTAGAAAAACACGAACTCAAAACTTCTCCCTTTCAATCGGGGGAGTCCATCGTTATACATTTAAAGCAGTCATTAATTTGAAATAACAACATTAATTTCTTGTAATTTTTGTTAATGTTAATATTATCAATAGACTTAAGTACCAATATAGTAGACTAATTTTGAACATGGTGCGAACATGTATATATATCTTGAGCTAATTTGTGCTTATTTTAACTAAAACAAGCCTATACACAGTACTCAGATTGTAAAAAGAAAAATACTGGATTATGCGGTGAAACATAAATACATAAACAGAAATCACGGCAGCGTACGACATGAAATTTTCAGCTTCGCTAGGGTTTGCTGTGTGATGACTGTTGGCTTTGAGACTTTCACTGTAGGTTGCACTGAAAAGTCAACGCAACCGAGAAGCGAAAAATATGCTCATCAACTTAATGAGATTCTCTGTATCGATTTTTTTCTTAATTTTCATTTATTTATTTATTTTAATTTCGATGTATTATGATTTAGTATAATATTAATTAATGGTTTGATTAATTTAATTAGAGTATATAATTATTTTATAGCATTTTCTTTACTTTTTAAAAAAGTAAAATTAAAATTAAATGTTACAAAATAAATAATAAACTCTAATTAGATGGATGAATATTAATCAATTAGTATAAAATTAAATTTAATTATAATATATAAATATAAATAAATAAGAAGATAAGTCGATCTTGATACACGGTAAATTGAGGTGGGGCCTAGAAGATATCAAGTGATCGAAAGGCATCTTTTATACTAATAGGACGGAGCCGCTCAGACCCGAGATCTTGTTGGGCCTCTAGATTCATCACAGCCCATGCTTTCCGTGATTTTGTAGTGCTATAAATCTTAGCAAGCCTAACAGCACGCCTTAACCCACAGGACTTTAGACCATTTTGTACCGGGCTAGGCTCACCCTCTAAATCTGTGGCTCGTACTCGCCTAGTGGAATCAATCATTTACTCTACTAATACTACCTCTATTTCACCGAAAGAGCCTCAATTTTTATTCTAAATGAGGCTCTTTCGGTGAAATGGAGACTTTTACTATCCTTTCATGGTTACCATGTCTTATATCATTTTCTTTTTTTGGTGTTGGGGCGAAAAAAACAATACAGATCCAATGCAAAACTTCTCCCTTTCAATCACCGAGTTCATCATCATACATCCAAAGCAGTCATTATTTACATTGAGATAATGAAGGCAATTTCTTAGAATTTATGTTAGGGAACAAGCCCATACATAGATTGAAAAAGAAAAAAAACTAGATTAAGCTGTTAAACATTATACATTTTCATTTTATAATGAAATATTTGACTTATGCAAATTCATATAATATAATCCCATGAGATCGAGATAGAATTAATCAGACTGTCCATGTTTGTAG
Organism: Mentha longifolia; assembly: GCA_001642375.2. Lineage (NCBI taxonomy): Eukaryota > Viridiplantae > Streptophyta > Magnoliopsida > Lamiales > Lamiaceae > Mentha > Mentha longifolia. The sequence continues at coordinate 14,091,029 of CM038115.1, read as the reverse complement.
ACTTTCGATTTTCTAGTTCTTCAATCCACGGGAAATCTTATTCTAACCATCAGTAGATCTGAATTTGTAGATCCTCATTTCCTAGTTCCTCTTGCTCCTCCTGTAGGCTTATCGCCGAAAGACTGACGGACTCGCTGCAGTCATCCACCACTATAAGTTGAAGCGTGGGGATGTCTCCTATTCCAATGGGTATCTCTTGCAGTTTGTAGCAGCGCCTAATGTGCAGATGTTCCAGAACTGGGAATTGGATATAATCTGCTACCCAGCGCTCTAAATCCGAGTCTTCCAACACCAGGAATTTCAGACTCGGAAATCCACCCTTGCTTGCTACCCACTCGGTGCCAGAGAAGGCGTGCCATCGCAATTTGAGAACTTGAAGATTCGGCAATAGAGAAATGATGGTCATATGCTCACCCCACACAAATCCACATCCGCTCAAGGTTAGCTTTCTAATACCATACGGGAATCCATTCAGTTGAAATGCATGTCGAGATCCAAGAGCACGATTCATGACTGTGACCGCGCATTTGAATGACTCAAGGCGTTGGAGACAGCTAGAAACAGCATCAAAACAAAATAATTTTACTTTGTGGTCTTTTGGTTGAAACCCAATCCCCAACTTGATTAGGTTGGGCGTTCTTGCAAGAACACTCTTAGTGCAACTACGAGCACTCACGCCTAATAGCGTCGTAAGCTTTTTAAGGTGAAGACGAACATTGCCATCTGCCTTTGCAGAAGGATCTGGCAGCAGGTCAAATCCCATACACTCCAGGTGCCTCAGGTTCTGCAGCTGCCAGATCTCTAACGGCAGAAACACATAGGACTTGATGCTCTGACTCCGATGAATGATCAAGAATTCTAGGTTCTGGAGTCTGGATATGGAAGATGGGAGCTTCCCATCGTATGTGATGGCAAGGTACCTCAGCCGAACTAGCTTCACTACTTCATCCGGGAACTCCCATAATCTGATTGGAAGTGCATGTAATACCCTCAGCCACCTGAAGTCCAGGTTCACCTCTAATGGTTGTTGATTTTGTGGGCGGATGAAAACAAGAGAACGTAAACCTGAAACTGGGGGCGGATCAACAGCCAAACTTTGGGGAGCTTTCGGTCCCCCAACAAAATTTCTTTTTATGAATTTTAGAAAATTTGCACCAAAATTCCTTTGGCGTCGTGGCAATGCCCTTGGACATTTTTTTCCGGAGCCAAGTAATGCGTCTGTGTAGATTCCTAGCCGCCGTTGGTCATTTGTGCTTTGAGTAAAACTTGGGGCGCCCTCGCTCACAATATGATATAATTTCTGCAGTCGAGCTTCGCTGACACAGAGATCGTGAAGGATCCCATGGACACTGCATGTTTTTATACCACCACTGGATTTCAGCTCATCGATTATTATAAGACTTCTCGATACAAGGTCACGCAGGTATCGCTCGCCCTTCTCTTCTAAGCTTTTATTTCCAACGTCATTGCCTTCGATAAATCCCTCCGCGACCCACAGTCTGATGAGCAGAGCGGTAGAGATTTTAGAATTGGGTGGGAATAAGCCGAGGTAGAGAAAGCATGCCTTCAAATGTTGAGGCAATTGAGTGTAAGATAGACTCAGAAACGCCGGGATGGTTGATTCCTCGATAGGTGAGTGTAAGTTTTGTACTACTGTCATCCAACTCTCCACTGTTGTTTCTGAGCTGGATAGGAGTCTGCCAATCACGACTATTGCGAGGGGAAGTCCTCTCAAGTTTTGGGCAATGGTTTTCCCCACATTCTCAAGCTCAGGAGGACACACCTCCTCCATGTCGGATAGTGCCATCTTCCGAAGCAACTCCCAACTTTCCTCATCATTAAGGAATTGCTTTTCTATAATATAATCTGCATCAGAAACAGAATGAGCCATGTTGGCGATCCTTGTTGTCAAGATGATTGCGCTGCCGTTCGGGTTATTTGGGAAGAAGCGTCGGAGTTCATCCCAGGCCTCAATACCCCATATGTCATCTAATACGATCAGATACCTCCTACCGTATAAAATTTTGTAGAGATTCTCTCCTAATTCGTCCGCTGCCACTTCTTCCCTTTCCATAAAATTCACTTGACCAAGAAGGCGTTGGAGTAGTTCTTTCAACTCATATTCTACACCTATTTCCACAAATAAACAGACATCAAAATGCTCATTTATAAGTAGACTGAGATATACCTGTTTGGCCAGAGTAGTTTTGCCTATCCCGCCCATTCCGACGATAGAGATTACTTTACGGCTCCGGGAACCTCCAGTAAGCCGGTCCAGCAGCAAAAGGAATTCCTCGTACATTCCCACTATGAACTGGTTATTCCTCCAGAAATCAATTCTAAATGAAGGAGCAACATCAGCATCAGTAATTACTCCCACTTTCTTCTTATTGCTGCCCAACCCAGCGGCCGGTTGCTGCTCTCCCGTCAGATAATCTTCCTTGGCCTTCAGCTCTTCGACAAACGAAGCAAGTTTTGCGTTGACTTTCACCAGTTCCGGGTGGAATCCTGAAATGGAAGCCTCAGGTCGAGAGTGAAACAGATCTGATATATGGGATTCGATCAGATCCTGACTATTCTGCAGCACATCTTTGATTCGTCTCTCCACCTCCTCAACGTTATTGCTGTCTTCCAACGAAATTACTTTTTCGAAAAAGGATTTCACGTAACGGAGGTGCTCGTAGATCACTTTAAGAAGCTCTGAATCGGTGGAAATTTGAAATTTGGATGGAACGGAATCTAGAAGGGGCTCTAAAGTCTGCTGGAGAGAGACGACGAGTGGGTACGCCATTTCTGCTGCTCTCGCTCCACTGCAGTTCTGTAAACAATATCCAGCAAATGCAAATGTTTCTTTTTATTTTTCTCCAAATTTTGACATTCCAGCAAATGAAAAAGTCCGAGACCAAGATGTGAATCAATGCGGGCTGGGTTATGCTAATTCAAGAGAACGGCCTATTTGGCCCACTATGTTATTCTTGGTGGACCAGTCCATCATTTATTGATTTCTACCACATTTGTGATTTGACTATATTAATGTGGGGTAATTTTAAACACAACCCTTAGATTTCTCCACACAGCCTCTAATTAAAAATAATAATTATAATGATAATGAATGTACTGATATACCCTCATAGCCCCCAATATTAAACAAACAAATTAAAGTAGATGAATGCACGCAGATTAGACTTGAATGAAACCCAACTACCATCCCAGAATTCCAAAATTAACATAAATCAGTTTTCGAAATCTTCATTAACAATAGATCTGAAAATATAAATATAGCTACAAAATAATATCCACCACATATTCCGCGTCAAATTCCCAATTGCTTAGGTTGAGAATTCTATTTTTGTGCGCTCATGACTTTGCTTTATTTGCTCAAGGTTTGAGGTTTTATTTTTTATTTTTTATGATTTATTAAACTTATACTCCCTCCGTCCCATTAGAATAGGCACATTTTTTAAATATATGTGAGGTATAAAATAATGAAACAGACTTATCCTAATGGGTCAGAGGGAGTATAATATTCGTCCATACAATAGTTTTAAAATTAAATCCAAAAGTTGAAGGAAAAAAAAAAGCGAATCTCAGAAGGAAGGAAAAAATACGATTAACGATGAACTCGTAAAAAAATACTGGATTGATAGAGCAAAAGTGCAAAAAAAAAAAAAAAAAATGTTTCTCTCGATCTCAAAGGGAAAATAACCCATCAAAAATTAGTTTGGTTCTCTGGAAAACTAAAGATAGAGGGACTGAAATAGTAGGATAGGGGAAGAAGAAGAAGAAGAAGAAGAAGAAGAAGAAAAGAAGAAGGAAAAGAAAAAGGTAAACAAAGAAACAAATCGATACACGAGCTTTACGTTTGAAGGGGGGCTGTGAGGTATATCAGTACATTCATTATCATTATTATTATTATTTTTAATTAGGAGGCTGTTTGGAGAAATTTGGGGGTTGTGTTTAGAATTAACTATAATGTGTTGATTGAATTATTACTCCATTTCATTTTATTCTGTGTGCGTTGGTAAAATTTATAGCTTTCATGCATTTCAGCTACAAAGCATGATAAGAATAACTCAAAGTTTATGGAAGCCCAATAAGATTAAAGTCAAACTAAGTTTGAAGAATTCTAATTAAGAATCTTCGTTTTTTTTCTTCTTTTTTTTTTTTTGGAAGGAAGGAAGGAATTAACAAAGGCTGAAAAAAACGAAGTTTTTATTTATTTATAATTTCATGTTGTTTGTATGTTGATAGCGCATCCTAATAAGACAAACTATTTCTTATTTCGTGATTTTCTCGACATTAATTTACTCGTATTTAATTAGATGGTATCATATTCTATCTAATTTACAAAGAGGAACTCAACAAAATGGATCGAGTCCTCGATTAAGAACACCACGTTTATCAAGAAATGCAAGGTAAAAGGCCAATAGCCATCTTTTCTTATTTTATGACACCACTCCTCTTTCCCATCTTTAGTAGATGTGCTTGTAGGCTCAATTACCGTACGCATGAGTGCATATAATATAAATATGTACCATTCTAGTAAGCTAATTTCACTTGGTGTGAACATGCATATCTTGGGTAATCTTAGCTTAATTTAGCTATAAAAAAGCCCATAACTACATTTTCTTTTTCTAACGAAATATTTGATTTATACAAATTTATAGTATAATCCAAAGAAGAATTGATAAGGACCTGTAAACATTCAATCTTCTAGTTCTTCAATCTTTTTTCTTCGTTTCTTCTTCTTCTTTTTCTTTTATTTACGGTATTTTGAAAATGTGATTCCACTACCACTCTGGACCTCCGGTGATCTGGAAATAACAATGTAGTTAAGTCCAATCCAGGCCATATTATTCTATACATCATTTAATACATCTGGATACCAAAAATCAAACTGAATTGCATAACCCATTAACTAATACTATTAAATATTTAGTGTAGTAAACGGTAAACCTTGTAGATATTATGTTCCCTGCAATTATGGTAAACTTTGGTTAATCACATATCCTAAAAAGAATATGCATGAGAAATCTTTCATATTAAAAAGTAGAAGGCTAGTGTTTTCTAATAAGCAACGGATGAGCAGTACCTAATTTTTACGCTCACGGAATTTCTTGATCTCATCAGCGTCGCTTATAACTTGAGTAACAATATAAGGTACGGTGAAATTTTTTGTTTGCCCTTCCTCTACCAAAATCTTGAATAAAGCTTCTTTATCGCCCAACGATTCTATCGCCGCCCTAGGCAATTCCTCAAGTTCCCCTACCTTGAAAATAACAACAAATCAGAATATTTCTTTATTTACAATGACTAGAATAAATTAATAGCAAAATTCTGAATTTCTGAAATCATATATAGTAGAATAGTGACCATGTTTAACTCATAAGCTGTTTCGGCAATCAATTTGAGAAATTCAGATTCCCACAAATGAAAAGTTGCTGCCCCAGTTTCATCGCTGACACCAAGGGTCAGGTTGTACCTTCATATTTGAAGAACAATCAATAATGATAAGCTCAAAAAATATCAGTTAAACTTTCAACAGAAAACATATACTATACCTCATCCTTCCTCTGATATCAGTGGTGTTACATTCATCGCAAAAGAACTCACCGGGCTTCAATTTGGCAAAGCATAACTCGTAAGCCAAATAAGCCGATGCTCCAATTTTTTTTAGAGAAGATATTGTAGCATAAACCCAAAATTGACCGGACTGAAAAGAAAAATAATTAAGAAGCATGCATGTTATTAGTTATAACATGGAACAGCTAATGAAAATATGATTTACTTCAATTAAAAACCTCTTCATCTTCTTGGAGTTGCGAGATAGTCTTTAATGGTAGAATCTCATAATCGGCATCTTTAGACAGGGGTTGTGCAGGGGCAGCAGGCGTCACTTCATTCTCCGATGCAGGAGTCGTCGCAAATCTTTCTCAAAGAAAAAGAAAAATATCAACAATATAAATGAATTAATTCCAAAATACTATATGAACATGTACCACCATTTGTATCATTGCAGTTGATACTCACTTTTCATTAGAGTGGCTGATATCAGCAATGCTTTGGGCAAAAGTAACACTTGTAGCATCGTATGGATTTGTTTTTTTCGCTTCACCTTCAAGATATTACACGTGTCATAAAATACTGAATACAGTAGCAGCATTTTATGGAATTCAAGGGATATCTTATTCTAACCATCAGAAGAAGAGTGGATCCGCACTTGTAGAATTTCATTTCCATATCCCTCTTGCTCCTCCTTTATGCGTATCGCCGAACCAACGACGGAATCGCTGCAGCATCCACCACTATAAGTTGAAGTGTGGGGATGTCTCCTATGCTTTCCGGGATCTCTTCTAGTCTGTAGCAGCGCTTAATGAGCAGATGTTCCAGAACTGGGAATGGGAATTGGCTATCATCTGCTTCCCAGCGCTCTAAATCCAAGTCTTCCAACACCAGGAATTTTAAACTCAGAAATCCACCCTCGCTTGCTACCCATTCGGCGCCAGAGAAGGCACGCCATCGCAATTTGAGTACTTGAAGCAACGGCAATAGAGAAATGATGGTCGTATAGTCACCCCACACAAATCCACATCCGCTCAAGGTTAGCTTTCTAAGACTATAAGGGAATCCATTCAGTGGAAATGCATGTTGAGATCCAAGAGGATGATTCATGTTTGTGACCGCGCATTTGAATGACTTGAGGCGATGTAGACGAGTAAGAACATGATCAAAACAGGATAATTCAATTTTGTGGTCTGTCGGTTCAAACAGAATCCCCAACTTGATAAGGTTGGGCGTTCTTGCAAGAACTCCCTCAGTGCAACTACGAGCACTCACGCCTAGTAGCGTCACAAGCTTTTTAAGGTGAAGAAGAACATTGACATCCGCCTTTGTAGAAGGATCTGGCAGGTCAAATCCCATACACTCCAGGTGCCTTAGTTTATGCAGCTTCCAGATCTGTAACGGCAAAAACACGTGGGAATCGATGCTCTGACTCCTATGAATGATCAAGAATTCTAAGTTCTGGAGTCTGGATATGGACGGCGGGAACTCCCCGTCATACGTGATGGCAAAGGTACCTCAAACGAACTAGCTTCACTACATCATCCGGGAACATTAAAAATGTGATTGAAAGTGCATGTAATACCCTCAGCCATCTGAAGCCCAGACTCACCTCTATTGGCTGTTGTTGACTATGTGGGTAAATGAAAACAAGGGAGCGTACATCTGAATCTGAATCTTCGAAGCCAAGTGTATCATCTCTGTAGATGCCCAGCCGCCGATGGTGTTTTGTGCTTTGTCTAAAACTTGCAGTGCCATCGTTCACAATATGGAATAATTTTTGGTGTCGAGCTTCAGTGACACAGAGATGCTGAAGGAGCACATGGATTCTGCAGGTTTTTATACCACCACTGGATCTCAGCTCATCAATTATGACAAGACTTCTTGATACAAGGTCACGCAGGTATCCCTCGGCCTTCTCTTCTAAGCTATTATTTCCAACGTCGTTGTCTTCAATAAATCCCTCAGCGACCCACAGTTTGATAAGCAGAGCAGCAGGGATACTAGAGTTTGGTGGGAATAAGCCGAGGTAGAGAAAGCATGTCTTCAAATGTTGAGGCAATTGAGTGTAAGATAGGCTCAGAAATGCCGGGATGGTTGATTCCTCGATAGATGAATGCGTGTTCTCTGCTACTGTCATCTAACTTTTCACTGTTGTTTCTGAGCTCGATAGGAGTCTACCAATCATGACTATCGCGAGGGGAAGTCCTCTCAAGTTTCGGGCAATGGTTTTCCCCAATTCCACCAGTTGTGGAGGACACACCTCCAATTCACCAAATACCAGATTCTGAAGCAACTCCCAACTTTCCTCATCAGCAAGGAATCGCTTTTCTACAATATTATATGCATCAGAACCAGCCATGTTACTGATCCTTGTTGTCAAGATTATTGCGCTGCCGTTTAAGTCATCTGGAAAGAAGCGTCGGAGTTCGTCCCAGGCCCGAGTATCCCACATATCATCTAATACAATCAGATATCTTCTACCCTTCAAAAACAAGTAGAGATACTCCTCTAATTCGTCAGCCGCTACTTCTTCCCTTTTAAAACCCACTTGACCAAGAAGACGTAGGAGTAGTTCTTTCAACTTAAATTCTACGCCTATTTCCACAAATAAACGGACATCAAAACGATAATTTACAAGTGGATGGAGATATACCAGTTTGGCCAGAGTAGTTTTGCCGATCCCACCCATTCCAACAATAGATATTACTATAAACCTCCTATGTAAATCAGTAAGCCTGTCCAGCAGCATTATTATTTCCTTGTCCATTCCGACTATGACCTGGTTATTCCTCCTCCCGAAATCAATTGTCGGTGAAGCAGCAACATCCCCCACTTTCACTATCTTCCTATTGTTGCCCAACCCAGCGGCCGGTTGCTGCTCTCCCGTCAGATAATCTTCCTTGCCCTTCAGCTCTTTGACTAAGGAAGCAAGTTTTGCGTTGACTTTCACCAGTTCTGGGTAGAATCCTGAAATGGAAGTCTCAGGTCCATGAACTTTGATGAACTTTGAGAATATTTTGAATGAACTTTGAGAAGATTTTGAGATTTGCGGAGAATTTGGTACTCCTTGATCTCTTTGGATTTGATGCTTGGACTTCATAACGTTAATCTGGAGGGCTTTTTGCCTTGTTTCCGGATCAAACGTTGATTTGAAAAGACTTCGGCGAAAAACGCGCTGATTCGGATCAAGCGTTGATTTGAGAAGACTTTGGCAAGAAACGCGTTGATTTGGAAGACTTCCGGATTGAACACAGAGTTGACACGATTTCGGCGAAGAACACGATGATCCCTACGAAAAACAACTTGAAGATTATAGAGAATTCATAGAGATATTTGCTTCTCTTTTGAGTTCTCTAATAATCTTTGACACCTTGAAAATTATAGAAAATTCGTAGAGAAATTTGCTTCTCTTTTGAGCTCTCTAATAATTTTCTTGGTATGATTTTTGAAGTGAATGGAGAGCCATATTTATAGGTGTAGAAGGAGTAGACTTTGTGGGCTTTTGGACTCCCAAGATGGACTTTGATAATGAGGTATCACAATTCTATTAGCTCTCAAATATTAATATTTATCAATATAAGATTTGACTTGTTGCCAAAAAAATTAATCTTCCAATATCTTTATATTAATAAATACATTATTTAATTTGGATTTAGATTCCAAATTAAATAAATAATATATATATATATATATAGAGAAATGATATGCTACTCACCTCCCGGTGGGCACCTTCGTGGGCACCTCGTCGTTTTATCACGTTTGCATTGCTTTTTTTTAATTTTAATTTTTATTATATATTCTAGTATCCTAGAAATTAATTTAGAAATCATAAAATCTAAAAAATCAATGTTCAATTTGTTATTTTTTATTTTTAACTTCAAAAAATGAGTAATAAAATAAATCGAAATTTGATTTTTATGTATTTTTTAGATTTTATGATTTCTAAATTAATTTCTAAGATACTAGAATATAGAATAAAAATTAAAATTAAAATTAAAAAAAACAATGCAAACGTGATAAAACGACGAGGTGCCCACGAAGGTGTCCACCGGGAGGTGAGTAGCATATCATTTCTCATATATATATATATATATAATAAAAGTTTTTTTTTTCTTTTTCCTTAAAATTCATGTATCTACAGAGGGTTTCGTGGATGAGGCATAAGACGAGGAAGTCGCAGGTGCAGCACAGCCAGGGGCGGAGCCACCATGGTGGCAGTGGGGTCAAGTGACCCCACTGGAATTTGATAAAAACCTAGGGGTATTTTAGTAATTTTACAAATAAATATTAAAAATATTTAAAATTACTAATATTCTAAGATTTCCTTCCCCAAATTCCCCCCGGCTTCTGAATCTGAAGAACTCGCGACCTGCGTAGCTCCCATTCTCCCAAATCCCAACCTAAAATTCTCATCGATTTTAATCTCGCCGCCATTCCTCTTCTGTCGCCACTAGTCCACCGCCACTGAGGCACCGAGCCACCAGCGCGGCAGCGCGCCTTCCGAAGCTCTCGGACCAAGCGCTGACGGCGACGCCTCCTCTCCTGTAGTGCTGCCCCGGTTCTGCGTCGTCGATTTGTGACCCCCCTGAACCGAAAGTCTGGCTCCGCCCCTGAGCACAGCGGCAGTGGAGGCGGTGGTAGCCATTTCGGCGGCGGAGGCAACGTCCCTGATAGTGAAGAGTGTGAAGGCGAAGGTGAAGAGGAAGAATAGCACGACGACCGCGAGGTGAGAACCAGTGGTGGGAGACGCCGGTTGGCGCTCCGCCGGCAAGCTTGTGGTGGAGGGTGATGAACTTGGCGCCCGTTAGAGAACAAGGACGTTTCGCTTCTTGTCCCCGTAAAAGCCACCGGCATTGGGCAGAGAATGAAAGAGCTCTCTCAGTAGAGGAGGATGAGGGGGCAGATTCAACGGCAGCAATGGGTCGTAAATGATGCAACCGTTCGGGAAGAGGGATGGCGACGAGCAATAAGGCAGCTTGGGGAATATGCTGAGCAAATCGGGGATGGTGAAAGCGGCGTCCGCCATGGAAGCTTGTGGCAGCCACGATTTGGTTGAAATGGGTGGTTGAAACTGGACATCTCTTCCCATTTTGAGGAGTCGCCTAGCACTGCTCCAGTTCGAGCTGGTGCTGCAGCTTCATCTCGAGGGCGGCGGCGTTTGGGGTAGGCTTGCTCGAAGCTGTTGCAGTTGAGTAGATGGGTTTGGGAGAAAAAGAGAGAGAGGGGTGAGGGAGATGAGATGAGGTGGAATTAAAATAAAAATACTTATTTTATTTTATTTTTAATTTTTGAAGACGAAATGACGTTGTTTTATGAAAAGGGGTGCCACCATTGCCACATTAGATTCAATTTTGACCAAATTTGGGTTTTTGAAAAATTTGCACAAAATTGAAAGTTGGTGTATTTATAAAAAAACTAGCCATTAACTTAAAAATATATATTTTTTCTGGCTCGCCAAAAAAAAATAGGTCAACAATCTTGAGCCATAGGAAGTAAAATATAATTATTTTTTACATTATTGACTATTTTACCCTTAATGATCTAATTTTTATATTCTATTTTATTTTATTGCATTTAATGAAAACTTAACAAAAAGAAAACCCATTCCTTCCAACAGCACAAAAATAACAAAACATGAGTTTCACCTCAGACGTTTGTTTGGGTTATATACTGCAAAGAATACTTTAATGATTGTATATTAACTGTATTTTCCTATTTTATGGAAGTAAATATTGTCATATATTTTGCATATTAATCCATATTATGGTTATGCAAATAAATGTCATGTACTATATATTATAGGTAATATGATATGGGTAGTCACAGAGAAGATCATATTATCACATTCTTACATTGGACAAATTACTTGTTAAGGTTGTAGTATAATGCTTGATATTAGCTGATCTTGGCTATTAGCTTGTACTGGTGCATCCAGTTGTATCGAATAGGATTGCGGTGAGATAAATCCTTTTATACTGACTTAATAAAGGATTTGATATCTCAGACGATTATTATTTCTTAATTCTAGTTTTGATAATATTCAATTATATAATTATAATTATTGTTACTTTGATTTATCAATGAGTGAGAGTTATCACAACTCAATTAATCTATAAATCGTGTCTCAGTGATCCGAGTTGATGATGTCTCCTTGATGCGCTCTAAGGATTATTATATCAAATCTTGCAAGTGGAATTTATTCCGGTATAATAATGAGGTCGAGCGGGTACTCTCTCCGTTTAGAGATTAATTAATTAAAGCTGTCAGTAGCTTAAATAAATTAATGGACATGCGATATCTTAAATACGGGAAATAATATAATTTAAAAAGGAGTCCGGTATGTAATAATTTGATAAATGGACGGCAGTGCAATATTATTTTATTTTAGTAGAATAACTATAATATTAATATAATTAAATAAAGTATTCAGACCTAGAGAATACTTGTACTATTTAATTATATTGGGAGACCCAGTTCAAATCTTTCTTAAAATCCATGGAGTAGCCCAACAGAGCATCTCCTGGCCCAGTAAGGAATCCTAGCCCGTTACTCCACTATCTTCACTTATTATTTATAATAAGAAGTGGTTGCAGAGAAAAACGTTGTTACATAGATTCACAATCTGGGAGAGAAGGGGGCGGTTTTACTGGCAGGAAGAGAAGGATGATTTATGCCCACACATAATTTTTCTCGTTGCTAGGGAATACTCTAGAAGATCTCGAGGATTACTTCAAGAGCTAGATCTTGTGTGCAGAGATCTAGTGCGTGGAAGATCTTTTGCCTCTACTCAAATCCCCACAGAATCTACGCAAACAGGTATAATTCTCAGATCTGTTTCCGATTTAAGATCTGGATGAATTGTGTTAATATAATCTGTATTTAATTAAATTAACATCCAATGCGGTCCTGGTTCTAATACCGCCGTTCCCCACCGTTGTTCACCATCGTCTCTCCCACACCCCTCACCGACACAGTTGCAGAGGCTTGAGTAGATCTTGGGTTCATTCGATCATCTTTCATTCTGCAAGAAAACTGTCTAGGGTCGATTGGCTCATTCGGGATCGTTCGAGCCGTCCGGCCGACTCAATTGTTCCCATTCAAGCATGTTCGCTCCCTACACACTAAGGCGCGAATGGGCTCGATCGAGCCCAATCGCGCTTGACACATGGAGGATCGATTGATCTCGGTCAGGCTCGAATAGATCTCATTTGATCCCGAAGAGAGGGAGATATATATATATATATAGAAAGAAAGAGTATAAGAAAAAATGGAGAATAAGGTATAGGGCATTATCAGCGAGGATGAGCGGCGGCGATTGCTGACATGGGGGTAGGGCAGCGCGGCGGTGGTAGTGTTGGTGTCGCCGGAATGGAAATGCAGAAATGGGGAAGAGAGAGAGAGAGTTGATTCCATAGCAAATATGTGTGACGATTTTTAATGTGCAATAGGTGTTTCACAGATTTGAAGCCAATTTCACGTTTTCAGCAAAGATACTCCCATAGGTTTGTTTCACACATTTTCTCTCATCTCTGTGCACTGCATGTGATATGCATTTTGATAACTATTTTTGCAGAATGAAGATAGGGAGAGAGAGAGAGAGAGAGAGAGGAGGCACGGCGGCGGCAGGTTGTGGTGGTGTTTGTACGTTGAAGAAAAAAATGAGAATGGGGGAAGGAGAAGCAAATCGTTAGAAATGAGAGAAAAAAAATGGGGTGGGGGGTTTGACGCGACCGTCGTTTTGCCGCGATCAATAAATTTGTAATGTCTATGCCCAGGCAACTATAACTAGTATAGCAACGGCAAGCACAGGGTCGATCCCACGAGGAGTTAGTTCAACAATCCTTTCTAGTTTAATTGTCACTTACAAGCCCAATCAGAACTAGGAATAACAGGGAAAATAAATAAAGCTAATAAAGGTAAGGGGTAAAACAGTAGTAAAAAGGTAAACCCATCCTGGGTAGACTCCTCAATTGCATACAACTTGCTCGATCATAGGTCTTAATATATTCACATATAACATGCATCAACCGGTTATAGTACACAGTAGCCAAGACCCCCTAAAGTCACGCGTCACGTGCCTCGACTACCATGCCCAATCCACCCTTACAGCCTAGAGTTATGTACTCCCTAATCTGAGCTTTAACGTGCAAGGTTAGTTAACACGCCTCTGCCCAAAGAGCATTAAGTTTTATGGTGAACCCGGTATGGCCACTAGTAGATCAATTTAATCTACAACCACATACTGAAGGCACTACCTCACACTATATAGAGCGAGATCTCTCTTCACTTGTTACCCGTTTATTGTTGGTAATCATGCTTGATTAAGTTCGATACTAGCCACATACCTAACTTGACCTAACATGAATTGTTGAACAGAGCCTAGTACATTTGGAACACATGCACATGTCATTAAGCCCAGACCTTGACCTCACGAGTGTTCAAGTTACATTCAATTAATTCATCTTGCCCAAGACAGGTTTATAATTCTAGCCTAACATGCTTTGAATGTAAATGAAAAGTATATAAAAGGAAGACATAATTAAACTAAGTACGAAAATATATTAAGAACAAACTAAAATTAAAGTAAGGCGGACTCTAACATCGGCCATCAAAACATAAACATACTAATTGCCTGTAGGACTTGTTTCTCCCTCACAACACTCGAAAGCATAAAAAAAAGGGGAAAGTAAAAATATGCAGCTCCGTGAATTCCTCCAATGATTCCTTCGTTCTTAAGCTTGAAATGACGCATGCATATTTATACTTGTAGATTGGATCGTTGGCCAGGCCCATGAGTTGTCGGCTACTAGGGTTGCGCGAGAGACTTGCCTTATCTGCGTAGATTTCTTTCCTTTCTCGCCCAAGCTTAAATAAGGAAAGAATCTTCAATTATATCACCTTCCTTCCCAGCTCTCTCTCACCCGATAGTGAACCCTAGCTCCGCAATGGTCGTCGTACAACCCACGATCCACTTGAAAAGCCCAGTCCGTTATGCCTTCTCTTCTTTCCTTCTCTGCCTGCCCAAATACTGCCCCAGCTTGCCCAAGTTCACCAGCTATCTGCCCAGCTTACCTAAGTACAAAGTGTGCCCTCCCAAGCACAAGACACAATGCAAAATAGACTCTACTATACTTAAATGCATACTAAAAATGCATGAACATAAGAGCACAAAATGGGCTCGTCAGGGTTGTGGTGGGGGGCGGTTGTGCGCTTAGGATATTTATTTATTATTTAATTAATTCTCCATTAAGGGTATTTTTGTTTAAGTTAGGCTTATCATGGGATAACGGGGCATTTAGTACTCAAGACATCATTATCACGACGGCCCATGTTTTGGGTCCAGCTCGGAATATAAACACTATTTGACCTCAAAATTTCTCACATACTTATCTGGCCTTTGAGGTCCGATAAGTCACTGTTCCACCTCTAATTTTTTTTCTCTCCTTTTTTACCTTTTTTCCTCCACATCAACTCGGCGGCTGCTCTTCCATTTCTACTTTGCCGCCGCGTTTCCTCTGCCATCCCCTTCTTTCCTCCACTGCCATCACGTTTTCACCGCCGCCATTGCTTCATTGCCGCCACCGCGTTTCTGCTGCGTTTCGACCGCCGCTGTGTTTCCTCCAAGAGCAGCAGCAGCTCTCTCGTCCTCTACCCTCTACCTCATTTTTTTTCTTTTCTTTTTGCGAGTCAATTGAATGTGTCAACTCCGGCGCGGTCTCCACTTCCTTCACCTCCATCCCACACTTCCCCTTTTCTGGTGGCGCCAATTTCCTCCCACTTCTACTGCCGCGCCGCCTCCCCCTTCTCTGCTCTCTCTCCACGCTTGGTGCCTCAACGAGCTCCCTATGCTGAGCGATTTTCTACACCGGACGAGTCTTCACCGCCACTGTGACCCCCTTGTATCAAAAGTTTGGCTCCGCCCCTGGTTGTGCTCATCACTCATGTAAACTTTTCCCAATAAATCAGGAAAACGAACGTAAGGGGTGCTTGATATGATATAATGGAATGAGGTGAAATGAAATGAAGGTAGAAATGATATAGAAATATGATCATTTTTACTTCCATTCCATCATACCAAGCACCCCTAAATGTTTTCAAATTTTAAGTCGAACAACTAAGAGCACCTCCAAAATAAATAACTACAACCGACTTCTCGTTATCATCTAATATAGTTGTGAAATTCCAACACATATCCAGAAAATATCCCACTTCATACCCCTATCCAAGAATGTAATAAGAGACAAGTCAACTAAAAAGAACTTATAAATAGTAGCCTCTCCACATGATTTTGAGCCACTTATCACATTATTGAAAAAATTGCAAAGAGCTCTTTGTGCATAGAAAAATCAGCCACTTGGTGTATTTTGACCTTTTTTGCCTTACACATAGTTCGTACAAACCTCGTGCCTTTGTTTCTATATAAGCAGAACCAATCTCGCTTTTCTACCCACACTCAACTTTCATATACTAGACTCATAGCTTTCTTCAACAGAAAAGAAGCTCTAATCAATGGCGATCAACGCTTGCCTCGTGTTTTCGTTATGGATTTCGTGTTTGGTGGCCACTAGCTACGCCGTCACCTTCTCTTCTCTCCAAAGAACTCTCGTCCTCACTGCTTCACCTCGCTCCGGATAAGGTAACTAACAAACCGATAAAGTGAAATACTAGATATGAAACAAATTCATGTATTAGTCTCGGTAGTTTTCTCTCCGACTTACAGTGCTGAAAGCTGGAGAAGACGAGATAACCATAACGTGGTCCCTCAATGCCACCTTTGGATCTGAGATCGATGACACCTACAAAACAGTCGAGATCAAGCTGTGCTATGCACCGATCAGCCAGAAGGATCGGGGGTGGAGAAAGACGGTGAACGAATTAGCCAAGGACAAGACATGTCAGCACAAGATTGTCTCAAGGACTTACACTTCTTCTAACAAAGCTACACCTGGACAGTACAGAAGGATGTTCCGAGCGCTATGTACTTTGTCCGAGCCTACGCCCTCGACTCTTCGCACAAGGAGGTAGCTTTCGGACAGAGTACAGATTCTCAGAAGACTACCAACTTGTTCGAGGTTCAGGCGATCACAGGACGCCATGTGTCGTTGGACATTGCATCTGTTTGCTTCTCCAGCTTCTCTGTTGTGTCCTTGCTTGGATTCTTCTTCATGGAGAAGAGGAAGGCCAAGGCATCTCCATCGAACTGAACCGAAGCATGTTTGAGTTCTAATTTCATGTCTGTTTTAGGATACTAGACAAGAATCCATGAGGCTTGCTACTAGAGGTTCTTGTCAAGAATAAGGAAATGATCGTGTACGAAATACTTTCGTTTAATCTTGATCTTACTACCTACTCTCTGATACATTACATCCCAGAATTTCCAATCATTGTAAGATTTTCAGAAATTTCAGTTATGTCAAGAAAATAGATTCTGTACATATCCCACATATCTCATCTAGCAATTTCTTGATTTCTAATTTTCAAGCATCAAAGTGATATGTACGGAAGAAAATACGAAATAAAGGCTTTGATATATATATGATCTCTAGCATCAAAGTGATATGTACGGAAGAGAAGAGGAAAGGAAAGACAAATTTTCTGACTATTGCACATTATTTAATTTGCTAGAGTCCAGAGAGGTGCATTGCACTTTCCTAAAGTCAATGATAATAAATAATGATGTGTGAATCCTAAGCAGTAATGAATCAGACCTTCATTATTTAAACATGTATCTCACCTCCCAATGCTTTGACCATCTTTAAGATTAAGCTCATTCCTCAACTTTCTGCAGTCATCCTTGTGCTTAGTTATTTCAACATGCGCCTCGTCATTATGAAAGGGAATAGAAAACGAATAAAACTACGCACACGTTGCATCTTATAAGAAAAGTAAGTAAACTGTGAGAGAGATATGCATCAAAATCGACCACGTAAGCATGGAGAAAAAATGTCTCTGCTTCAGGTAAAATAATATATCATATGAAAGGAAAAAGAATCTTGATATAAGTTTAACATAAAACGAAGATGAGCCGCTTGACTAATTCATTGATCGAGAAAAGGACAGCTAAACTGCAGAAAATAGACGAGAACAAACTGTTGATGAGAAGATTACTATGTAAAAATAGGAACATAATTTAGTTAACATTCGAATCAAGTAGCATCAGTTGCTTATTTACTTCAGCAACTTGCTGTGCATAATCTAAGGATATATCTAACTAGATAAAACCATCTCCTGACTCTCCATTCTATCAGCACCAGAGAGAAATAGCCTATCATGAAAGACATCGATAGATGCGAAAGCATCAGTACCTGGAGGGCACTCCAAGGCTGCTTCTAGAACCCAATGGTGCACACCGTATGAATTAACTGAACATCCACCTTTGTGATCATGTCCAGCTTCACACAATTGTCTCTGTGTATCACTTCCATTACTTCATCATAATTCCACGACAATGATTCAATAGATGAAATAATTTCATTTTATCTTGATCTTACTATCTACTCTGTGATACGTTACATCCCAGAATTTCCAATCAGAGTAAGATTCAGAAATTTCAGTTATGTCAAGAAAATAGATTCTGTACACTGTAATCAGAGTGAGGATCCTCACATATCTCATCTACCAATTTCTTGATTTCTACTTTTCAAGCATCGTAGAGATATGTACGGAAGAAAAATACGAAACAAGGGTTTCGATACATATCACTTATCTCATCTAGCTGGATTTCTAGCATCAAAGTGATATGTACGGAAGAGAAGGAGGAAAGGAAAGACAACTTTTCTGACTATTGCACATTATTTAATTTGCTAGAGTCCAGAGAGGTGCATTGCACTTTCCTGAAGTCAATGATAATGAAGAATGATGTGTGAATCCTAAGCAGTAATTATTATTTAAACTTGTATCTCACCTCCCAAAGCTTTGACCAACTTTAAGAATAAGCTCATTCCTCAACTTTCTGCAGTCATCCTTGTGCTTAATTATCCTCGTCATTATGAAATGGAATAGAAAATGAGTAAACTACGTGTATGTTCCATTTTATATGAAAGTAAGTAAACTGTGAGAGAGATATACATCAAAATCGATCACGTAAGCATGGAGGAAAAATGTCTCTACCTTCAGGTAAAATAATATATCATCAAGGAGAGTTGAGTAGAAGCCAAATTCTACAGAAAATTATTCCTCATTTCTTAAACATAATGAAAGGAAAAAGAATCTTGATATTAGTTTAACATAAAACAAAGATGAGCCGCTTGACTAATCTATTGATCGAGAAAAGGGAAACTAAACTGCAGAAAATAGACGAGAACGAAATGTTCATGAGAAGATTACTATGTAAAAATGGGAACACAATTTAGTAGCATTCGAATCAAGTAGCATCGTTTGCTTGATTTACTTCAGCATCTTGTTGTACATAATCTAAGGATACATCTAACTAGAGAAAACCATCTCCTGACTTCTCCATTCTATCTGCACCAGAGAGGACTAACCTATCATGGAAAATATCAATAGATGCAAAAACATTAGTACCTGAAGGGCACTCTAAGGCTGCTTCCAGAGCACGATGGTGCACCCCATACGAGTCGACTGAATGTCCACCTTCGTGATCATGTCCAGCGAAACAAACTTTCACACAATTGTATTTGTGTATCACTTCCATCACTTCATCATAATTCCACAACAATGATTCAATAAATGATGCACCGGGGTCTAAAGGTAGATGACAACATACTACAACTTTCTGGTTTAACTTCGTAGCATCTTCAAGAACGTGACCTAACCATTCCATCTGTTCTTTCCCGACTGCTCCATTGTACTTTAGGAACCTTCTGTCGAGACCAACAAGCCCATCTGGACTGTTCTTTTCTGAATTTGGATTCCTCTCTCTAAGAATACTCTCACCCTCTATTGTGTTTGGATGATCTCGAGGCCATCCTATAGCGCTAATGTCATAACCATCAAGGACTACAAATCGGACTTCTGTTATTGGAGAAAAATCATAATAGGCATGGCTGTTATTAGTAGTGATGTTCAACAAGGGAAATAGTTTTTCACGAGGGAGATTGTACAAACAGTGATTGCCTATCATGTGATACACAAGGCCATTGAAAGCACCAAATATGTCGAGAACTTTTTGGATGGCAGTAAGAGACTGCTCTTTCGGGCAATGGCCATCTATAGTGTCTCCAAAATTAAGGACGAACTTCACCTTTTTCTCATTCCAATTCTGCACTGCTCTTTGCAACACAAGCAGGCTGTGTCTGTAATACCGAGGAACACCATGAAACGAGCGGCCATCTGGAATGTCAGCATACTGGATGTCTGCTATCACTCCAAACGAAACAAGAGGCTGCTTTCCTTGTCCAATAACGGTCCCATTTTTATTACCCATTGAGAAGCAAAAATCCAGTCCTAGTAAAGCGAGAAAAATAATCAGAAATCTCTATCATTACTGTTTGATTCCTTTTCTTTTTTCAGATCAAAACAATGGTGCACAAGACTATGAGCAGTATTCAAGCAACTATCACTGCTAACCGCCAGTTAAGACACAATCAGAACAAAGAATCAGCTGAAAGTACAATATAAGTGTGCCCAAGTTAAAATCTTGAAACTTATCCTCTCCAAGTTCGAAAACAAGAACATAAACAATCTTTTAATAGGCAACAATGGAAAGAACAGAATTCATACTGCATCATACTGATTGTTGAATTCTGAATTATTCGCCATAGCCCATACACCCATACAACTACTGGATAATAATACTGATTTAAGTTTACCAAAAAAAAAAAAATGACCTATTTGATTGTGCAAATTCTTGATTCAAACCATTTGTATACAGCGTTATATCCCTAGCAAGTAAAAACAGAGGAGAAATTTCGTGGAGAAATCTAAAGCTCCGACGTCGTTTCTCGAAACAAAAGAGGGCAAGTGAAAGAGAGAAGAAGATTGCAGCTAAGTCAAGTGGATGTAATTTGGCCACGTATAAGTTGTCTTAATAAATACTAAATTCTTTGTGAAACTTGGATGCAGTTTGTACGTTAATTTGAACAGTAATTCAATTAATAAATTATTATTGTTATGTAATTTTACATTAACCATCAAGGTGAATGTGGGAATAATTTCATGATCAAAGAGATTCCCAGATAGGCAAAGAACAACAGCAGCAGCAGCAGATCTTATTACAAGGTGACAGCTTTATCTCAACTTCTAAGTTCTAAGAATCTATAAGCCCGAGCAGTTGAAGATGGAAGAAAAGAAATTGAGAAAGGAGAGCGAAGTGGCTGCATGCATGGTGAAGAAGAAGAATAAGAGAAAGAAGTGTAGCTGAAGAAGTCGCATGACTTATAGAGTCGTGTTTCTATTTTATTATTCCTAGGAAAACAGTTAGTTCAGTTTTTACTCTTTTACTGTGATGTAAATGTGGAGGAGAGAGGTAGATCTAGATATATTATTTCTTCCTCTCGGCGAACTCAGTTCTGGGGGATTGAGCTTAATGAAGAAAAGTTTTTCTCTCTTGTTTCATATGGATTTTTTGTCTTTCTTCACACTATCTAATATGGTATCAAGAGCATCAGGTTACCGCTGTTAGTCGTTTTTCCTCTGATTTTTTTTTTTTTTTTTTCTCCTTAATTTCTCATCATGCCGCCGAGACAACCTCCCCGTGAAGTAGTTGGTCCATTTCCGCCGGACGATCCGCCTCCGTCCAGCCCTCTCTACCTTCATCCCAGTGACAACCCTGGTACTACTCTTGTTGCTGAGTTGCTTAACGGTTCTAATTATGTGAATTGGAGTCGCTCCATGAAAACGGCTCTCCTAGCTAAGAATAAACTTAGTTTTGTTGATGGATCTCTTAGAAAACCTATAGATCTGTTGGATCCTTCAACGTTACATTGGGAAAGATGTAATAGTATGGTGGTTTCTTGGTTGAGAAATGTTGTTGTGCCTCAAATACGATCGAGTCTCATGTATCTAGATAATGCCTATCAGATATGGAATGATCTTAAGGAACGTTTTTCTCAAGGAAATATTGCTCGTGTTTATGAACTTAAACAGCAGCTGTATAACCTTAGACAAGGCAGTAATGATGTCAACACTTATTACACTGATCTTCGAATTATCTGGGATGAATTCTTGGAGTTTCAACCAAAGGTTTGGTGTGAGTGTGGTGGCTGCAGATGTGATAGTGCAGCTAGATGGAGAGAACACCAACAAAAGGATTTCTCTGTTCATTTCTTGATGGGTTTAAATGATGCCTTTGCTGCTATCAGGTCTCACTTTCTTAGTCTTGATCTTTTTCCTGCTCTTTCCAAAACATTTTCCTTGGTTCTTCAAGAAGAAAGACAAAGAGGGCTCAGTGTTCCTACTACTGCAGTTGTACCACATCTCAGTGAATCACCAGGAATGATTAATGCAGCACATAATTTCACAGGAAGACCTCGAGATAAGCTCTTTTGCACACATTGCCAGAAAACTAATCACACAGTCGATAAGTGTTTTCAGTTACATGGATATCCACCCGGTTTTGGTAGAGGCCGTGGCAGAGGTTTAAATTCTTCAACTGGTGATACTTCATCCACTTCTGGTATGCACAGATCTGTGCATCATGTAGGGGCTCAGCTCAACATTGATGGAACTATACCCTCTTCACCTCCACCTTCTTTTTCTGCACCACTTCCTCCCTCTCCTACTAATGTCTTATCTGCAGAACAGTGCCAGCAACTCCTCTCCTATCTACAATCTCATATGCAGCATCAGAATCTCTCTGAAAGTCCTCAAGCCAGCTCTTCTACTGGTTCGTCTGACTTCAACAACTCTTTCAGTGGTATGTTTTCTTTAACCCCTTTCATAGCCAATTGTGTTCAGTCTACCTCTTCATGGCTGATAGACACTGGTGCTACTCACCATGTGTGTTGTTCAGCTTCACAATTCTCTTCTTTAACTTCTGTGAATCATGCCTATCTTACTCTTCCCAATTCCCAAAAGGTTCCCATCTTGAACATAGGCACAGTTGAAGTCACTCCCACTCTTACACTTCAATCTGTTCTTCATGTTCCTAGTTTCTCTTACAATCTACTTTCTGTCAGCAGTTTAACATCATCTACTACTTGCTCAGTCTCCTTTACTCACTCACATTGTCTTATTCAGGATGCTTCAAGGGGGATGCAGATTGGGATGGGTAAACGCATTGGCAACCTCTACCTCCTTGAGCAATCACAGCCTGTTTCTTTGCTTCAGCCTGTTTCTTTGTCTCCTAGTGTTAATGTCTCTACTGTAATAGGCTCAGACCTTTGGCATAGTCGTCTTGGTCATCTAGGACCAGACAAACTTCAGATTTTATCTCATTTTTTACCTCTTAAATCTGTAACACATTCAATCTGTGAAGTCTGTCATTTGTCTAAACAAAAGAAGCTTAGTTTCCCTCTTTCTTCTAATATTGTTGAATCTGTATTTGACCTCATCCATTGTGATGTTTGGGGCCCTTTCACTCCTGCTACAATTCATGGACATAAATACTTTCTTACTATCGTAGATGACTGTTCTAGATTTGTTTGGACATATTTACTTGTCACTAAAAATGAAGTTTCCACAGTCTTATCCCAGTTTTTTCAGCAAATTTCTACTCAGTTTCACAAGAACATCAAAATGATTAGGTGTGACAATGGCACAGAATTTCTTTTACCTCACCTTTATCAAAAATTTGGCACCCTTGTTCAGCATTCCTGTGTTGAGAGACCTCAACAGAACTCTAGAGTAGAAAGAAAACATCAGCATCTACTCAATGTAGCTAGGAGTTTATACTTCCAGTCACATATTCCTCTTTGTTATTGGGGTGATTGTGTTTTAACTGCTTCTTATCTCATCAATCGACTTCCTTCCTCAGTTCCTCAGTTATCTCATTCTACTCCTTTCCAAATTCTTTTCAAGAAACCCCCACAATATAGTCATCTCAAAGTCTTTGGTTGCTTGTGTTATGCTTCTACTTTGTCTAGAGACAGACACAAGTTTTCACCTAGGGCAACTAGGTGTGTTTTTCTTGGATATCCAAGTGGTTACAAGGGATACAAACTTTTGGATTAACTACTAATAAGATCTTCATCAGTAGAGATGTGCACTTCTATGAAACTCTCTTTCCTTTTCTCTCCCCTACTTCTGTTCCATCTTTTCCCTTAGAATCCATACCTTCTTTTCTTTCTTCCTCTCATTCACCTCCTCCACCTTCTGTCCTTCACC
>CM038115.1:13945403-14067139 GCA_001642375.2 Mentha longifolia | reverse complement strand
TAAACTGTGATATTTTGCTGCATATTGAAATGTATATTCTTGGATTATCATTTTTTTTGTATTTTCATTAGACATCTGCACTTTTTGTAGAAGGTTTAATCTGAAATTCTGAACTATCATTGAATTCGAGCTCGTTTAATCATGCAATTTTGATACATCCAATCATATATTTCCACATTCAGTGTTCCTACTCCTTTTTCATCATCCTCACATATGTTCTTGCACAGCAAAACTGCTAGTCTGGATGAAGACGAAGAACACAACTGTGAGGAGACGAGGCAGCGTGTTGCATTCGTTCAAGACCTTATTTTCTCGACTATTTTTTAGAGCTTTTCCATGGAGAAAGGATCAGAAATATCAGAACTGCTGTATGCTATGAATATCTCAACAGATCAAGAGATGTAATCGAGTGCCAAGAGCATTATAATTGTAATATTTACTCGAACATTATGTAATACTATTAAGCAGTATCTCAGCTGCTGAGCTATTCAGATTTTCTCCAACTCTGCTTCAATCAGTGTTATTCATCTAGGCAAAATTCCATCTCTAAATTTCAAGATCAATAATGTATAAACATGCAACAATGGATGAATTTCAATCAAGAATATGAATGCAAGTTCTCAGTATTTCAAATAGCATCAAAGCAAGCTGCAAAAGAAGTTTCTTATAACCTTAGTTTAATGGCTAAATCAAAAGTAAACATCTTGATTGAATCATCACATCAATGTTCTGAGCTAAAACTAAATAATACACTAATGCATAAAAAAAAAGCAGCCCAAACACCTCCACCAATATACCACAATTCGATCAAAAAGCATATTCCAAACCAGAGGCATATAACCAAGAATTCACAAAATTAGGCATACATCTCAGCAAAAGCTCGCCTTCTTCGTTGAAGCATCATCCCAATTACTCGAGGATAGCTTGAATGACACCTGCACCTACAGTCTTGCCTCCTTCTCTGATAGCAAATCTCATCCCCTGCTCACAAGCAATGGGAGTGATGAGCTCGACCTCCATCTTCACACGATCTCCGGGCATCACCATCTTCGACTCTTCATCCTTATCGTTCATGATCGTGTTCACTTTCCCTGTCACATCAGTAGTCCTCATGTAGAACTGAGGCCTGTAACCTGCGAAGAATGGGGAATGCCTCCCTCCTTCCTCCTTCTTCAACACATAAACAATGGCTAAGAACTTGTGGTGGGGAGTGATGGTTCCTGGCTTTGCCAACACCATCCCTCTCTGAATATCAGCCTTCTGAATTCCTCTCAGCAATAACCCCACATTGTCTCCGGCCATGGCGTCGGTCTAGGGTTTTCTGAAACATTTCCACGCCGGTACGGTGGTGCTCCTTGTCACTCCCAAACCTACAAGATCGACAGTGTCTCCGGTCTTGATCGTGCCTCTCTCAACTCTTCCGGTGGCCACCGTCCCTCTTCCGGTGATGGAGAAGACGTCTTCCACCGCCATTAAGAAGGGGAGGTCGACTTGCCGTTGTGGAATGGGGATGTAGTTGTCGACTTCCTCCATTAGCTTGTAAATCTTGTCGACCCACTCATTATCCCCCTTCTTGAGGCCGGGGGTCGCCGTCAGCGCCTCCAGTGCGAGAAGGGCGGAGCCGGAGACGATCGGAATGTCGTCGCCGGGGAATTCGTGGGAGGAGAGAAGGTCTCGCACCTCCAATTCGACTAGCTGCAGAAGCTCCTCGTCGTCTACCTGGTCTTGTTTGTTCAGGAAAACCACCATACTCGGAACTCCGACTTGCTTCGCGAGCAGGATGTGCTCCTTAGTCTGGGGCATGGGGCCGTCGGCGCCGGAGACGACGAGAATCGCGCCGTCCATCTGGGCGGCGCCGGTAATCATGTTCTTCACATAATCGGCGTGGCCGGGGCAGTCGACGTGGGCGTAGTGGCGGTTCTCGGTCTCGTACTCGACCGTGGCGGTGTTGATGGTGATACCACGGGCGCGCTCCTCGGGGGCGGCGTCGATTTCGTCGTATTTTTTGGGGGCGGAGCCTCCCACGGAGGCTAGGGCCATGGTGAGGGCGGCGGTGAGGGTGGTCTTGCCGTGGTCGACGTGGCCGATGGTGCCGATGTTGACATGGGCTTCGTGCGCTCGAACTTTCCCCGGGCGGCGCGACGGAGAAGCGGCGGCGGGAGACGAGGGGGGTGGCGGCGGTGGCCGGGTGGAGGAAGAGCGTGGTGGTGGAGGGAGTGAAGGAGGAGGAGAGCACTACTTTGTTGGGGTTCGAGGAAGCGAGGGAAGGAGCTGCGGGTAGGTATGTGAGCTTGGCGACGGCGGCGCTGGAAGCAGTGACGGAGGCCATGGTAAAGAGTAGAGGTTTTTAGAGAGAGGAAGAGAGGGAGGAAAATGTAGAAGAAGAAGATAGGGATTAGGATTAAGGAGGAAGGAAAGGGGATATAGCGAAGAGTGGGAGAGAGTGTGTTATCTGAGAGCACAAGAAAAGAGGACCTCTCGTATAGTTCTATCCATTTCTACCTCCTCCCCCTTGGAATTGGATAATCCAACTGTAACTCCAGCTACTGGGGTATGGTCTTTCTGTGCAACTGCCCTCACATCACGCCACGTGTAGGGCTCAGATCCGAGCTTTTCTCATTAATTTCTAATTATGCTGTAAAAAATGCGAGCTTAATGTGCTCCTAGAGCTAGTACCTTCCTTAATCATGATTCAAGTTCTCATTTACTTTATTTTTTCCATTAAATTGTTGATAATTGGAAAAAGGCTTCTCTTTCTCCTTCTCAAGTGAATTTAGAATAAGCAAGAAATTGTTGTGGTTTGCAAGAAGGAAAGAGATTGAAATGGGGTCCACTCCATAAGAAGTGAGACCAGAAAATTGAGTCTGTGTTTGGGCCACGTTTAACAATTTGGGGACACTCTTTTCTACAAAAATAATATGCATAAATAGAAAAATAAAAGGTCTATTGCTCATTTGGAAGAAGCTGAGACAAAAGAAATATATAAAATGAAATAATATTTATTGTGTACAAATGATTTCATGTCCAAAAATCCATCAGCAATCAAACATATAAGTTGCAGCGTATACCAAACTAGCCTCCACTCCACACATCATGAGGCACAAAAATAGCTTACAAAACCAAAAAACACGCAGCTTTTCTGATGTGGGAAACCCTAGTGTAGGAATAAGAAAAAGCTCATATCTGTACATGTATACTTTATAGGCAAACTATTAGGACCTATCGATTCAATAAAATCGCGTAAAAGGTTCAAACTTTTTACCAGATTAGAGGACGTTGATTATGAATCATCTCTCAGAATCTTCAACGACTGTACGAGTATACTCTTGTTTCTTGACACCTTCAAGATGAAAGATGATGAATCCAAAGCCGATGTTAGAAGAGTAAGACTTAAGTTATCAAGGAAGATTAATCCAAGTTGTCGAATGGCACCCCTCTGTAATGAAAATTATGTTCAGTTCTGTTCCGATTACAAATGATGAGAACTCTGAGACGAACCTCCTCAGGAAGCTCGTTTAGAATATCCGAAACTGCTGATTCGTGCTTCTTCTTAAGTTCTTCTAGCTCCTGCTGCTGCTCCTGCATCAAATGCTCAAGCTTTTTGATTATATCCTTCATCCCATCCGAATCACTCTCACTTGGAATTGCATTTTCTTCCAAGGGTAGTGATTCATCCTCCGATTCATCATGATCATGATCATGATCTGCTGCATCACTAGGCTGTAAATTACTATGCTCCAGTTTTGCATCACGATCATGATCAGAATCACAATCCACATGCCTGAGAGGGGAACCTTCATAAGAACTGCCATCTCTGTTACCACCCGGAGATTGATTATTTTCTTCAGACCAACTATCTCTAGAGACTACTGACTCTGCGAGTACCAGATTAGAAGGTCCAAGTTTATGTGGAGAATTTCCAGCGCTGGCCTTTGGTGAGTCGGACCAATACTTGCGTCCAGATGGCAGTCTTTCCATAACAATTGGATTCGAGGATTCCGTGGTTGTTGGAGAAGAAGGTCCAGAACCGTCTAGACTTCCTTTATCTCTTCCAGATGCCCCTCTAGGTGCCCACTCAGGTATATGGGCCTGGACTTCGGAATCAATCATTGCAGCAATAACTGAGACGTCGTGATCCGTCAGAGCAAGCTCTTCAACCATTTCACTAGCAACAGCAGTCGAGGTATCCATCTCAATATCGAACGGGAAGTGAATGTTCCGAATATGACCTGAGCTAATAAAGAAAACACGATTTTTTATACCCATGCCAGGACACTTTTCTTGATCAAAACAAGTAGTGGATAGAGAAATAAGAAACAAGAACCTGAGGAATCTACTATGCGAAGTTTCAAGAATATCGTATTGTGGTCTTTTCTTTGACCCTGCACCACGAAATCTCGACTTCCCTCAAACTGAGTGTCGTCATGGTGATTTTCAGCATCAAACCGGTTGGCATTATCATCTGTACATATAGTGTCAGTACCAAAGGAAGGGAGATCTGAATAACAATGAACAAAGAAGTGTTAACTTTACCTGAAGAGTATTGGTTTAGAGACCGACCAATACTCCCAGAATCTTCATCTAGTAGAAACGGGTCTATCAAAAGTTCTTTGGCTGACATTCGATCAGAGACTTTTGCAATGCATTTCTCTATGAATTTCTGGACTTCAGTATCCTTCACTTTTTGTAATGACGCAGGCTTGATTCCCTTCAACGAACAGAAAAATGATAAAAAGTCAAGATAAAGCTAACAAAATGAGCTCAACCTGCCTTCATTACTGACACTATATGTACGGATGGACATCTATACATCAGAAACTCCAAAATATAATTATTCAGTTGTCAATTTATACCAGCTAAAAACAAAAAATTTATAATACTCCGTAGTGGTTATTATTTCTAAGAATGACCGAAACCGAAATAAGATAGACAAATTATCTACATCATATGCACAAATATATAGATCTCACAACCAAACAAACTCAAAGGATTTTTCCATCAATAATGCATCATTCAAGAGGATAAAAGCACACTAGATCATTTGTAAACCAATGTAGGCTGTAAACTGAAGCGCATATTTAAATCCACGTTTTCTTCACCACCATGCTTTTCATGATTTTTATTCTCTTGTTCTGAGATGGGTAAGTTGTCTAAAAGTTGCAATAACTTTTTGGGATATAATAAAATCTATTTTATTATCATTCAATATAGACTTCAGTGAACACCATTATTTAAAAAGAAAAGAAAAGTAAGGGAAGTTGAAAGGTGAAATATAGCTTACAGCAGTCACTTTCTTATATATCTGTGCAGCATTGGCACATTCCGTATATGGATACTCAAGGGTCACTAGCTCCAGCAAGCACATACCAAAGGCATATATGTCAACGAGCTCATTATATTCCTCCTCGTAAAGCTCCGGTGCCATGAATTCCGGTGTGCCTAGAATTAAATCAAGTTCCAATAAGAAAAGGTAATTCTTGAAAATCAAAATAATACAATCAAGCCTTACCTATTACGCTGTGAGCAGCTCGAGCCTGCTCGAGAATAGCAGCTAACCCCAGATCACCAATTTTGACCTCTCCTTGATTACCATTCACAAAAATGTTATCGCACTTTAAATCACGATGAATAACTGGAGGATCATGACTATGAAGATACAGAAGCCCCTCTAGTATTTGTCTGGACCATTTCTTCAAGGCCCTTACATCAACATGTTTATGTTTTTTCCGATACCTATGCAAACAACCAGGCACATAAGCAAAACTCCATCTATAATTTCGCAAGTGATCTCTAAATTCAAACCTAAAAACAAAAATAAAAACTCTTGACATACTGTCGAAGATTCCCGGATGTGAAAATTTCTGTAATGAAGTTGACATGCTCGTTCTTGGTATCGACCCATGAATTGTAGAATTTGATAATATTTTTATGCTTAAGGGTCTTAAGCAAGTGAACTTCAGAATACAAACGCTCCAAATCCACCGAGTTTCGCAATAGATCAGAGACTTTAACCTGATTCCAAGCCACCTCGATTCCTTCCAATTCATCAAATGCTCTATAACTATATTACAAACATCAAAATTAAGGCTTCACAGTTCACACTAAAACATCATCGTACTCAATTCAAACTGCTCCAAATGCTTAATATTTTAGTAAAACTTAAAATAAAGGACTGATTAATCACAAAAGGATACACTTTTTTGCAAGCTCCTTTCCCAAGTACTTCCTTGTACTGCAAAAGTACGCATCACAAATAACAACAAAGTTTAGTACTATAATCCAAAAACTTAGGAATCATGCAAAATTACAAAAATCAAGCACACATCACCAAATCTCGCAATCGAAACTTCGAACCAGTAGCATTTCTAATCCTAACAAATCATATACAACGTAAACTACAAAAAATCAAACAATCAACCAAAAAAAATCAGATAGAATTGAAGAACTGTACGAACCCGACCGTAGCGACCGGATGGATCAACCTCGACGAATTCTGGTTCGGTATCGCAATCGTCCGGGTCAGCCTCCGACGCCGAATCTTGTAGCATTCTCCCACTCAATCGAATAACAGAATTCCCCAAATAACACCAAAAATAAAAATTTAAAAACAAAACCTACTCGGATTTCAGATCTATGATCGAATTCCACACGGTTGCGTCCAATTCAGCTAATCCTAATCGAATAAAACAAGGTATGCAAGCCTTAATTGCGGCTGCAAATATTGAATAAAAAAAAAAATTACACCAATATTATCGCATCAGCTATGAATCTCGAATTCGATAGGGATTCAAAAACGCAAAATTAAAAGGCTACGCAGATTACGCAAAGTTCGTCGTTCCTTCTTCGCAAAATTATACGATGTTTTTGAATTTTGGGATCGGTCGGAGAGTCAGCTTAATAAACTGGTTCAAGCTGGAGACTGTTTCCTTTCCTTTTTATTTTTAATTTTTATTCTATATATTCCAGTTATTCTTTTATTTCAATGGCGGATTATTCTAAATAATGATAATAATAATATCTTTTTATTTTATTTTATTTTATTATTATGAAGCCGACTCTTGGCATGCATATCTAATAATCAAATGATATATCACGATAAATATAATATTGGATAAGCGTGTGTAGATATAATTTGATTAATGAGTTCATAGATTGTGAAAATCTTTTGCAACTCTCTTAAAAATCGAAACTTTGTTTAAATGGTAAAAATACTTTATCTGTCTCATTTAAACTGACCAGTTTGATTATTTTATATCACCCATTTGAATAAACAATATGTCAGTTTAAATGGGACGGAGGGAGTAATAAATTAAAGATAAAGATTTATATCAGTCCGGTCACACAGTGCGGTCAAGCCTTTTGAAAGCAAAATAAATTAGTTGACCCAATTAATCTACTTGGCCCACAACCCAAAAAGAACGGCTCATAAAAATATTCAATGGACATCAATAATGTAAGGACTGATACAAGTGTTTCCCTAAATTAAAACTAGATAATTATTATCTTTATGTTTTTGCCTATTGATCGAAGGCTAGATTTTCTTATCATGAAAAGTCAATATTTGGATTTTTTGTAGAAAGTCAACGAGGTTTGCTATGAAGAAAGTAGAGTTTGACACAACTTATGGAGACATCAGACAGCCAAATTAGGCAAGTTACACGTAATAATAAAAGTTAAAAAAAGAATTGTTCAAATATATAAGTTGAGCGGTTGTGGTGGAGATTTGCGGCGGCGGAGTGCGGTGGTTGAGCGAGAAGGAGGCTGAGGAGGAGAGTTGATTTTGGTGGGAAAAGTAGCAAATACACCCCAAGGGTGTCATCCCTACCCTAACGTCAAGTTCGGACATATCCAATCTCAACGTATTTTTTGTTGGGCACATACACCCCTCCTCAAATGCTGCCTCTAACACCGTTAGTCCATATTCCCCCCCCCCCCCTTCCAATACCAATTCTTGAACTGCTACATACTGAAATTACAGGAAATAAACCAATTTTGCAGAAAGAATACACCAAAAAGATTATTGAGATGGCTTCAAACAATGATCATGAACAGGGTTTGGGCTAATTTATAATTTCTACAGCATCAAAATCAAATTCAAAAATTATGAGGCTTTCAAAATCATCTTCCTATCAAAATCGCACAATAATTTCTGAAGCTTCCAAAATCAGAATCCAAAACAAGAACAAATCAGTATTTTCTGAAGCTAATCATCAAATTCGCCCGGCAGTCAATAAATCATCACATTCAACATCAACAACCAACAAATCAACAATAATCGAGATGAAAACATATGAAATCAAAACATCTCTCTTACACCTGAAGAAAAACGATAAAGCATAATCACAGAGAAGGGGGAGCGCAGTCCCTTCCAGAAAATTTAAGAAAAATATGGCCACACAACAAGAAAATTGAAGAAAAAAGAATTGCCGTTGAGTTGCCGGAAGATATGCGCAAGTTCTCCCAAATCCAGACCTTGGCGCCTATTTCCGCTGCGGCGGCGTCGCTATCGGAATCCTCATCACGCACAAGGTCGCCGACGCATCCACATCCAGAGGGCGGCAACGCTATTGTTGCCGGATTCGGCGTAGCGACGATGGCTACAGGAGGAGAGAATCGTAGGCGGCGGTGGCTATAAAAATTGGTATTGGAAGGGAAAAAGAAAGACAAAGTAACAGCGTCAGAGGCGGCATTTGACAAGGGATGTATGTGTCCAACAAAATATACATTGAGGTTGGATATGCCCCGAACTTGACGTTAGGGTGATATCCGCGTTAGAGGTGACAGTTTTGGGGTGTATTTGCTACTTTTCCATTATCTATCTCTATTCTTTCTAAAGCCCAAAACATCATTATTTTTTTGTTGCTTAATTCAAGACATTTTGAGAACAACCAACTAATTTGGCACCTTGTAATCTACACATAATTATTACATGAATTAAGTGGTAATAATTCTTTTTAATAATATATTCCATAATTTAAGGATGTTTGGTAATCCAACAAACCCATTCAAATATTTATATATAAAATACTATTTGAGATAAGATTATTTGCTATTCCAGCATGAAAATATATTCCAAGGAAGAACAATCCAGAAATATATCAAACGCAAATTCTACAAACTGCGAGAAGGTTCAATTGGCCGAAATGAATTTCTAGACTCGCGGATTTATCGACATCAAGTTCATAAAAAGAACAAAATTCTTGTTGTCAATTCTGTATGATGAAAAAAAATCAATTCTGAAAAACCTTTTATTTACTTTACTTGCTCTTACTTTTAACTTTTGACAATGCAGTGAAAAGATCAACCTAGTAACATCAAGAAAATTGCGTATTCAAAGTTTAAACACATGTTAGTAGTTCAATTCAAACAAGACTCGTGATTCGAAAGCTTTTCAAGAATTCTTTAAGCCATCATCACATTCACAGATTTAGGAAAATAATTGACTCAAGAGAAGCATCAAGAAACAAATCTCAACCCATCAACCTCCAACCAGATTCGATTGCTACAATAAAAGCAGTGGTCTCTATTTCCAGCACTCAACAACTACAACATCAGAACATTTCCATAAATGATAGGAAAGAAGCTAAACAATGATGCATGTTTGAAATACTTGTTAATGAATGGCAACTACACAAGTTTAGCACTTATGTTGTTGGAAGTGATTCCATAAGCTTCACCTTTTTTGAGACTAGTACTAGTATCAAAATGGCTGTGGAACATTTTGCTGGCTAGCTAAGCATTCCACTTCTCTTTCTTTCTCTCTCTTTCTCTCTCCATAAACATTGGTTCCCCAAATGCCGACTACTAACAACCAGTGTATACATAACTTTTATTAGTTTAAAATCATTCTTCTCAACAGTGTGGCCATCATCAGCAGAAAGCCATGACTTTCTTTATCCACTATCCAAAATGTGAACTTAATGCTTCTTTAGTGCGTTCATCTTATCTCTAAGATAATAAAGCTTGGCCCTCCTCACTTTCTTCTTGTCCAACACTTTTATCTCCTTTATATTTGGAGAATACCTGTCATTTCCATCTCAGTTAGGAACAATCAATTTTTGCAAGTGGTAGCAAATCACAAATGCTCGACATTCTCTAACCTAAACAGATGAATTTCACACAAAACCATATACTCATATTCTGAAAAGAAGAACAAGCAACAATGTCAAGGTGGCGCAAACAGAGATTGAAGGCAGTTAGCCTTATAGGATCTACTATTGGATGATTTATGAAATAATACAGCATGTGATCCAATACGGCTTCAATAATTCTAATTGAGAGGAAGACATATCATTTAGACAAAAAAGAAAAGGTCCATGATATATTCAAGGTCTGGTGAAAATATAGTACGTTTTTCTATAATGTACAGTCCCGTATTAACAATCAAAGACACATTAAAGAGCGTGATGACATACAATTGAAAAACCCAACAGATTAATATTTGAGTTAAAAGGCAGTACAACATACCAACACATATGGAAGAGGTACGGCTTTCATGAAACAATATAGATTGCACAAGTTGAATTACTCAAGCAGGAAGGAATACTCACAGAGGGAAGAGATTTTCAATGCCAACACCTCCTACAAGCCGTCTAATTCTGAAAGTAGAATTTAAACCAGCTTTTCGCATAGCTATAACGATGCCTTTTATGATTGAAGCACGCCTCTTGTTCTCTGGTACTTCCTGCCATTAACAAGATTATGATGGTTTGAATGAGTAAGAATCTGTAAAATTATGGTACTATAAAGTTGAAAAACATAGCAACAGAAAGACAAATCAACCAAAGTCAAGAAATAATCTATACCACTTTCAGCTGGATAATGTATCCAGGCTTAATCTCCGGTATCTCTCTGCTTGCTTTCACTTCCTCAACTGCTTCTTTATCAATTATCTGCAGTCAGCTTGAAAGAAAACAAAATCCTCAGAATACAACGAGATAACCAACTCTATCATGAATAAGCTAGATGAAATGGGTAGGGGGAGAGTGTGCCTGCATTATATGCCTTGCAGTTTTATCAAGCCTCTTGAATTTAATGCGTGGAGGCACATCAGGAGCAGCAGATTCATTTTCAGGGGCAGATCCTGAGGATGAAAAATTCCTAGTTTGCAGATTGAATGCAAAAGAAGCTAACTGATTTCCAGAGCCTAGGCCTCTGTAAGATGGCAACACTGAAGCAATACTACAACTTTCAGAGGATGCTGGTGAGACTGCTTTAGTGCCGATATTTTTATTCTGAACAAGAAGAACAGTGCCTTAGCAAGAACTAAACAAGATAAAACCCAAGCAAGTGTAAAAGGGCCATGTTGATTTCATCAACAGTGGGATCAGAAGAAAATGAAACTAGTACATAGAGCTAAGAAGAGAACATCATAAATCTTCTCTCAGGTGAATCAGACAAGCTAAAAGAACAAAATTATAAGCACAGAGTCGGTATACTATCAGAATTAGACTTTATATATACTCTCAGATTCATTTTGAGGCACATCAAGAACTCTTAAAACTCCTAGCGTAGGAAACCATACGTAATTATAAACCACTCATTCACTAGTGAAGCTTCGCGACATTGAAAATTATACTAAAAGTGTCCAGTCTCAAATAAACCACGTCAATATACAACCAAAACAAAGCTTATACATTTGATAAGCTCGTCAACTGAAGATTTCATCAAAAAAATCAGCATTTCCAATTTAACCAATCAGCACGCATCGTAGGAAAATATGAGTATACCAGAAGAAATGCCGCGCTTGAACAAGAACGCTCCGAATTGAAACCCGAACACCGGTTCGTCGAGCATCCCGAAAATTTCGATTCCGAAAACGCGACTTTGCTCAACTCAACATTTTTCAGCGAGATGGTTTGCTTCGTAACCAGCCGAAATTTGCCGTACAGCGATTGCATTTCAAATTCTCCGATCAAATACCTGGAGTTAATGATGAAGGAGGGGGATTAGGATCCAATTTCTGCAATTAGGAACAATAACAAATACAAAAATTAGGAGAAAATGCCAGAAATTTAGGTAACCTGTGGATTGAGGATTGATTCAAGAGCTGAATGCAAAACCCTAGTTAGCCAAAAGCGATTTGAGGTTTTAGATTTCAGAATGGGGATTTCACATAATGGTCCTTCAAGTTTTCTTAATATTCTACTCTACCCCATGAGGGTTCTTTTCTTTTTCCCTTTAATATAATTTGGTTTATTTTGGTTGAGGCATTTAATTTTAAAGGGCCAACGACTAATCTATCATCTTAAAATAAAACTGGGCCCAATTTGGCCCATTTTTAGCCTTTAATTTAGATCTACATTCACATATTTGGCCCATTTCGGAAAATTCATAATAATTGAGGTAATAGTACTATATACTCCCTCCATTTCTTCAAAAAGGTTTTGTTTTTTAAATATATATGATATACGTATAAAACAAAGAAACATAGCCCTTTCGATGAAATGTACTTCTTCTGTCTCAGTGATATTGAAACTTTTTATTATTATTATTATTATTATATACTTCACATATGAATGAACAAAGCCTCAATATCGCCGAAACGGAGGTAGTACAATACGATAGTACATTTCACAAGTGATATAATGAATTCATGCTGATTATTTTATTTAATGAAATTCATAAAACGCATGGACCCCTAGGGAAAAATAGATAACAATTAATGGGTCAAGTCTCTAATATTTCAGATATATGGTGTGACAGATTTAATTATATAAAGGTGTTGGTAAAACTTAAAAAATCGAATAGGATTCCATTTTGGTGCTATAGTGGAAATGACTAACCATTTCTTCATTAATTGCATATTATGCGTTGAAAATTTCATTTCATTTCAAATTCATGAAAGAGAAAGTCAAGAGTAGGAATAAGGTCAATATCAATATAACTTAAATATCTTGTTTTGCTCAATAATATAACTAATGAGTTATATCTTCATTTTCTCAAGAACACTTCTCTATTTTCTTCTGCATTCACAAATAAGTTTTGGAAAACTGGTCCAGCTATTCAATTCATGCAAAGTGTGCATTGGAAAGAGGGTTTTTGATAAGGCTTTGACACTGATTTTCCACCTTTAAATATGTTTATTAATACTCCATCCGTTCCCTAATAAAAGTCCACACTTGAAAAAATACACAAACCAAGAAAATATGTAAATTTACTTAATTTGCCCTTAATTATTACATAGAAAATTGAAAACGTAAGTTATTTGTAATCATTATAGGAATAAATATGGTAGTTTGCATTATTTTTTGTCTAAAAATATATGATAGGACACTTAATTGAGGACAAAAATTTTAAAAGATCGGGACACTTATTAGGGGATGGAGGGAGTATTCAATTACCATAACACACCTCTTATTTATTCAATGAATTTGCTGCTAACTGTCACCGGCCATTTTTCTGGACTATGAGTTTGAATACTCTCTTCTCCTCCGTCCCTTAATAAAAGTCTCCATTTAAAAAAATACACAAACTAAGAAAACATGT
The DNA here is from genome assembly GCA_001642375.2 of Mentha longifolia. Taxonomy (NCBI): domain Eukaryota; kingdom Viridiplantae; phylum Streptophyta; class Magnoliopsida; order Lamiales; family Lamiaceae; genus Mentha; species Mentha longifolia. The sequence goes on along the minus strand of CM038115.1, from coordinate 14,053,651 downwards.
AAATTTACTTAATTTGCCCCTAATTATTACATAGAAAATTGAAAAAGTAAGTTATTTGTAATCATTATAGGGATAAACATATTTATTCAAACAATGAATTTGACCATAACAATTTGACATATTTAATGCCTTATTAGGGGACGGAGGGAGTAGTTATTTAGTAGTACTTCACAATTTGACCATTAATATTTATCAGACAATGATACAAAAACATAGCTAATTAACAGAAAAATATTCCATAAAACAAAATTTATCGGTACTTATACATCATTAACAAAACCAAGTTGTATATGACATTTAATGCTCAGTTTTCTTGGATTCTTGTTTCAGAATGAAACCCTTAATTTTTGCTAGCCAATTTCAGTCTCATAGTTCACTTAAGTCTTAACTAGTGTAGGTCCTTTTACACTAATGATGATTAGTATGCATATTTCATCAAAATAAAATATGATGGGAGATAGAATAGAAAATAAGTACTGTACATATTATTTTTATTTGCAGAAGATCTCTACAATAGAAGATCTGTATCAAAGGGGGCAAAAAAGATTGAATTTTTAGACCAGATCTGACTTGCCAACTCTTAGTTAACAAAATTATTCTACATATGAAATAACCCTAGATTCCCATTTCTCTATTATAAACTACATACTTCTCCATATTCGTAGATAATTTAAAGATTACACCCTCAAATTTGCACATGCTAATCAACAATCTTTTGTTTTTAATTTCTCAATACTGAAATAGGTAAAATAACACATAATAAGAAAGATAAAGTTCTTACCAAACTTAGAGCATATGATTTTATCCTTATAAAAAGTCATTTCATCCAATCAAGAAAGGTGGGACTTTTTAGATAAACTAACATGGATATAGTGGTTGAAAGATTGGTTATTTGCACCAAACACACGATTACACTTGAAACTATTCCCTTCGTTATTTATTTTGGACTTGGCTCATTCTTTTTGGGCATACAAATTAAGAAATATAATAAAAAAATTAATATGTGGTACCCACATATTATAATAAGTGTGGATAAATTAGAGATAAAGGTAAAGTTAAGAATAAAGGTGGTGTTTATTTGGCTAAAAAAGAAAATGAGAGAAGTCAAAAGAAATAACCTAAAATGAAAAGTGAGTCAAGTCGAAAATAAGGGATATATTATATTATAGAGATTGAGAAAGAAAAAAAATAAATAAATAACCCTCATTGAAAAGAGATTTTGACTGTCCTTTTTCTTCTTCTTCTCTCTCTCGTTCATGTGCTGTAAACTTTTCTTGGAGTCAAATCAGTGAATTGTAGAAATCAATGCCACAAATCTGGTGAAGAAGAAGACTCCTAACTTCACTTCCTTTTAACCATGCATGGACTTGAAATAATCATTTTTTTTTAACTCTCAATAAAATAAAGCCAACCTTGGATTCAGAAAAGTTGGTCAGGTTAAAATCAGTATATAATACATGAAACCTAGAGAAAACATTATAAAAATAAATAAATATTGTTAGTAAAAGCCAGGTAATAAAAAAAAGAAAAAGAAAAAGCATCCCCATAATTGAATTATCAATCTATATTAGTATAAGACTGATTGAATCTTGATTCTTCACTCTCTTCTGTCATTATTTATCTGCCAGTTTTAGAACTTCATATTTTTTATTTTCTTGTGTTTTCTTCAATGCTGCCAAGAACTCTTCTGGCAGCATCTATGACTCATCTTTCATTTAGTCCCTAGTCCTCTCCCTCTCTAGTTCACACTCCATCACTCCATCAATCCAATTTGGCTACAAAAAACCAATAAAAATCCAATCTTTTTATTTTTCTTGAAAAATGCAGGAGCAATTAGGGATTCCGGCTTGCTTCTCATCGGGGGAGAAGGTGAGCGACGACTCTGCGACTATAACAAGGTCAGGACAGAACGTTTTCATGTCGGTTTACCGAACTAAATTAGCGGATCAATGCCGTTTGATCACGGTCACATGGTGCAAGAATCTGCTGCTTCACGGCCTCTCCATCTCCGTCGAGGGCCCAGAGGGGGAGAACCAGTACACCTGCAAAATCGAGCTCAAGCCATGGTACTTCTGGCGGAAGCAAGGCTCCAAGCGCTTCGCCGTTGACGGCAAGGCCGTCGACGTTTTCTGGGACCTCAAGGTCGCCAGATTCAACGGCGAAACCGAGCCCAGCTCCGATTACTACGTCGCCGTCGTCTGCGACGGCGAGGTTGTGCTTTTACTGGGGAATTTGAGGAAGGAGGCGTTTAGGAAGACGGGTTGCAGGCCGTCGTTGATCGATCCGATTTTAATTTCGAGGAAAGAACATGTTTTTGGGAAGAGGAAGTTTATTACAAGGCTTAAGTTTCATGATAAGGGCGGCTTGCATGAGGTTTCGATTCAGTGCAAGAACGGCGGCGGCGGCGGCGGCGGCGGCGGAGGAGTGGAGCCGGAGATGGAGATTAGGATTGATGAGCATTTGGTTATTCATGTGAAGCACCTACAATGGAAGTTCAGAGGGAATGAATCCATCCATTTGAATAAGGCAAGAATCGAAGTTTATTGGGATGTTCATGATTGGTTATTCAATCCTGGTTTAAGGCATGCTCTGTTCATATTCAAGCCTACATTGATTTCAGCGTCTTCTTCCTCGTTCTCGACTCCGTCGTCTCCGCTGTCGTCGCAGACCGGAAGCTCGGGCTCGACGGAGGGCGGGTCGCCGGATTTTTGCCTCTTTCTGTATGCGTGGAAAGTGGAGTGAGGAGGGGAAAAGGCAGCATTGGCCTAATGCTTTTGCAGCATAATCTGGGCCAAGAAAATGAATTGACAATGATGTTATGGGCCAGATTGTTGGGAAACAAGATTGGATTGGGTTAGAGAGAGAGTGGAGGGAGAGAGGAACAAGGCACATGGAGAGAGAAGGGGACCCTCCCTCTATTGAGGTTGGAAGTTAGTTTTTACAGCTGGTTTCTTGAAAATTAGTGGCATGATTGAAGAAGACAGATTGGATAACATACATACCCAATAATCCTCCAATCTAGAGGCATCCCATGTTTTGAATTTTTTTATTTTTTTATTATTTTTTTTTTTATATTAAAAAAATTTCCTAACTTTTTTTCTTGATCTGGTCTTGATAAGTGAGGAAAAGTACATGTAATAGTATTGAGAAAGGTGGCAGTTATTGTATATTGTACTGCTTGCCTGTGGTTGCCACAACACTGATATAGTATTTGTTACTTGTTTATTACTCAAAACCTCACTATTTTATTTGTGTTCAAACCTACTAATTCTTGATGTTATCTAAAGATTTTCATTCATTTTGGACATTTCATTTGAGAGATTTCAAGTCTATGTTTCTGTACATTGTGTGTAATACAGCAATACAATGTAGACAACTCATTTCTCAGTTTCTTTTTTTATTTTATTTTTTTAAATAAAAACTTTATAAAAAAATATTCAAGAAAATGTAGAACACTCCAAATAAGTATGGAGGGTGGTTACTAGATCCAATTATAGAGCCTCATGAAGTCACAGCAACATTATCAGATTCCAGAATGATGAGTCACAAACAATATCCACATACTTGGAAACTATTTTGAGCCAAAGCCAAATAATTTAGCAAAGAAATTTCTGTTTTTCCCACGGTTGGCATCGTTTGCTTTTACCGGTTCGTTGATAGGATTCTGCACAGGAGACGGCGTAGGCTTGCCTGAAAAACGAATGAACGAAATGCCAATTTTCTTGATCCAAAATGAACACCATAAACTGCCTTAGTTGAAAACTTGGTAACAAAAATAGTCATAAAAGTGAATACCTAAAATAGGTGAGACCTTCTTCATTCTTGTGTCATCTGTTCCATCTTGCTTCTTATCATCATTTCTTGCAATTAATTTATTAGGGGAGATCTTCTCTGAATTTTCCCAGTTAACTGCATTCATTTGCAAAAAAACAAGACGTCATTTGCAAGAATCACAACCAACTCCCACCCCGAGTACGAAGTTCAACTCACTTTCTTTCGGAGGTTTCCCATAAGTTCGACACAGAACTTCATAGAAATTGGTTTCTTTGTGATCTTGCACCACTGCAACAAAAGGTTACAAGATCAATTTTTTTTCATCAACAATCACTTAAATTGATCAATTGAAAAACCAAGAAATGAAATGCATACACTGATCAAAGAATGTGTTTCTGTAGTTAGGGGAAGAGGCAACCGAAAGCAGCTGAACCGCCTCTGCGTCTCTAGCCATAGACAATTTAGGAGAAGGACTCAAGTTCTGAGTATCCAACAAGATACCTGCCATCTAAATAAGCATAAATTTGAATCACTTTCTTGCAAGATAATCCTATGATTGATACTAAATTCGGAAAATCGCAACAACTTTCTTACGAGAAGCTTCTTCAAGATCGGTGTCTGAAGAAGATCATATGCATCCTCACAGTAGTTATCAGTAAGAACAGTACAACCGGATCCCACCTAGAGACAGAAAAATGTATAAAAACTTCAAATTTTCCTCTTTTATTTTTATTTTATAGAACCTCAAAAATAAGCCTTGAATTCTTACATAAAAAAACTAACCTCTCCATTTGTTTTGAGAATGTCTTCTCCAACTACAAGCATGCCTAATTGCTTCTCCATCATCAGCGTCTCCAAATCGACCTGTTCATCAAAATTTACATTGAAAATGGATCAAAAGGGTTTTTTTTTTCCTTTCCTAATTAGGGAAGAAAGTAGGACCTCATTGGAAAAGAGGAGAGAGGAAGCATCAAGTCCAGCATGGTGGAATAGCCAAGATGCTTGAAGCTGCTTCCACATTTTCCCTCTCCTTATGTTCATCACAGGTACGACAAATTCGACGAAATTATCGTTGTTTCGCCTTGCTTCCTTCTTACTAGATCGATTTTTGTTCTCTAAAAGCCACGCGTAGCAAGTTGCTGCAACCATTGAACTTGTACCTAAATATGAACCGTAGCAACCGTTATAGCTATATATCACAAATCACAAAAACTCGAAGAAAATGAGTGTAGAATTTCAAGAAACTGAACTGTTTGAGGGCCCAGAAAGCACGATCTTGGCCCTGCCGTTGATCTCTCCGTTCATAAGCATCTCGATTTTGACTCTCTGCTCTTTCAAGAAGCTGTTGAAATCGTGATCTTTCGAGAAATTGCTCGGTTCTTGATCCTTCAAAACTCCCTTCTTCGTCTCCCCATTATCTTGGACGACAGCCTCCTTCTCGAAGATCCTATCGTTTCTGCACGTGGAGGAGGATACCGATCTCCGGTGGGCTGACTCCACCAGGTTCCGGGGCGGCGAGAGGAGGCCCGTTCCCGGGACGGAGCACGTGCTAGAGGAAATCGACCTCCGGTGGGCCGACTCGACGATGTTTTTCGGCGGGGACAGGAGCCGGTCACCGGAGATCGCAGTGGTGGTCGGAGGGGTGGTTTTGAAATTTCGTCTGGGAATGGAATTGGCGGGAGAGTTAGTTTGAGGTGGAGCTGTGATCGGGTGCGACTGCGGCGATCTGGGGTCGGTTTGGAACCGGGTTCTGCGGTGGAATGATTGGCGCGGAGGGAGGGGTGGGGCCCCCAGGTGGCTGGTGGGGCTAGGTGGCGTGGGGTCGGGTGAGGTCGTGGGGTCGGGTTTAAGGTTGTTGGATATCCATTTCTGGATTTCGGATGCGGGTGATGATGGCTCCGAATCCGATTGTGGAGGATCCATATTGGATTCGGATCTATTCCGGGTATGGTTTGCTGCAGTTCTTGATAGGATTTCCCCACTTATTCCTGCTACTGTCCTATTTCTGTTGATTTGATATGTGACAAAATCAATAAATTATTTAATTAGAAAAGCCGAGCTCGAGATCAAATTCGACTGATTAGTGATTACCTCCTAGCAGATCTTGAGAGGGGGTCTCGCCTATCGATCGATGAAGTCGAAAGCCGGCCTTGGGCCGAGGCGAACCTTGGCGAGGAGACGAGCCGTGAAGGCGAATCGCCTCCTCTCGAGGGGGAGGAGGCCACCATCCTCTTGGCCTCCTCCAGCCACTCTTGAGTCTGCCTGCTGCTCACGCTCCTCCTACTCGAGTCAAACTCATCGTCGCTCCGGTCGCGCACGGCTTGTCCTCCCCCTCCGGTGAGGTTGTAACCTTTCTTCTCATCGGCGTCGTTCGTCTTGCCAAAAAAGACATCGCTCATGAAATCGGTTAAATCGGGCATTTGGTTATTCGTAGCATGCTTCGTTTCCACCAATTTTCTTTGCAAGGTCGTCGATGGTCGGCCTTCGGTTGGAGGGCAGCGGTCGAACCTTCTTCCCGTGGCTTCCATTTTCATCTTCATCATGGTGGTGGTTGGGGGGGAGAGGGGCTGAGATTTCAAGGAAAATTTGGCATAATTTGTGTAGTCGTTGAAAGTTGATGAAATACGACTATATATTGATATAAATGCCGGCCTTAAGGTTTGTCTTTTAATATGTGCAAGTGTGCGCGATCGGCATTGTGGAGAAGGCTATTGGCGTTTTACCCTGCATTTCTTAATTAATAAGGTGTTTTTAGTTGAGGACTCGATCAATTTTGCTGATATAATAGATTGAGTACGATGCCAATTAATTAAATATACTACTATATCTATATCTATCTATATCTATCTATACTATATATATATATATATATATATATATATATATATATATATATATTATAAAAAGTGTCTTGTTTACAAAATTTAGTTTGTCAATTATGTTCCTATTATATATTGAGATTTAAGGGCAATAGTGTACATATATTTGATAGTAGTAATTATCCTATGTACGTAGCTCTGTAGGAGTATTCAATTTAAAATAATAATAATTTATTATATTTCTTAAAACATACGTATTATTTATATATTTTTCCTTCTTGAAACAACACAAGTTCTTTTGTATTACAACTTCAGTTCTTTTGTATTACAACTTCAACTTGGATATATACATAGAATCATGGTGCAAGAAAACAAGTTAATTTATACCTATAAACCATTACGTAATACATTAACTTTTTTCCCATTAGTAATTCTTTACCTATCACTATGATTAAAAGTTTGTTCTTACAATATTGAAATTCTCTTTTATATCTAAGTTACACTTACTATGTTACACTTACTCTCAAGATTAGTATTATTAGTGTAATAAAATATACGTTATATTTATGAAAAATTGAATATGTCAGGATTTGTATATTTTTTTCTTTAATCATCTTAATAATATTGTATATATCACAAAAATTGTTTATGAATCTGAATTAGTACTCACCATATTTTGGTAGATGAATGTCCGACAAGTAATTCTAGGCAAAGTCTGAACTATCTTAATTTTAAAATATACTCATTCCGTCTCACTTAGAGCGAGCTTTTTGGCATGGTAATTTAGGAGAATCATATTTAGGAATAAATTGTAGTGTTTAATATTTAATAATGTAGTTGTAAACTAGAGCATTATATTTGATATAAAAATCGTGTAGTAATTAATTTCAAAGTAATATAGCAAATTTTATATCAATTACCCCTTGTATTATTTTATATAGATAAATATAAAAGTGAATATACATGTATTTGTCCATAAAAGTTAAAGAATGTCAAATAATGTCCATGAAGATAATAAATACAAATAATGTCAAAAAAATGTCCTTATATTTCATTTTTGGACCAAATACCCTTAGCAAGCCAAATTTTAATTTTGAATAAAACTCAAAATCGTGTGCCCTCTTTTTCATTTTTCCACTTTTCAAAACCCTAATCTCTTCCCCTCCCCCCCCCCCCTTCTCTCTCTCTCTCTAGGTACCTGACACCGATTGGAGAGCCGTCATCCGGCTTCCTCTTCGTCTCCGACGCCGATTGCTGCCTCCGCATGGCCGTGCCTCCCTCCAGCTCCGGCGTTGCAGCTGGGTGTGGCGAGATCGAAGGCCCATTGGAGAGCCGTCCTCAAAGCCCGCACGTGGTCCTTCTCCCGTCCTTCATCCAACGACCTCAGATCCAGTGGCTCGGTGGCTCAGATCTGTCGTCGGCATCTCATATCTGTATGCGGCGAAGAGAGTGCGACAACCACCTGCTTATTCTCTGTTTTTTCTTCCTGATTTTGATGGGCTGAATATATTTTTTTTTTCAATTTCTTTTCTTCCTTTTTTCTGATTTTGGTATGCTGTTGATTTTTTCATTTTTTCTTTGCATTTTTTTTCCATATATGTTGACTTGATTTTTTAATTATATAATGTATTTGTTGTGGTCAAATTCTAAATTCATAATTTTAAGAAATTTGAATATAAATTGAGATGCATTTCAGAATTCAGAGTTGCAGTTGGGCCTAATGAGACTATTTTGTGCCAATAGTCTCATTAGTCCTATTATATGTACTGGATTGAGGAGTTGTAGTTGGGCCTAATGAGACTATTTAATATCAGTAGTCCCATTAGTCCTATTATATGTACTTTATTGATGAGTTGCAGTTAGGCCTAATGAGACTATTTGGTGCCAATAGTCCCATTAGTCATATTATATGTACTGGATTGAGGAGTTGCACTTGGGTCAAATAGAACTATTTGATGTCAATAGTTTCATTAGTCCTATTGTATGTATTGGACTGAGGAGTTGCAGTTGGGCCTAATAGGACTATTTGGTGTCAATGGTCTCATTAGTCCTATTATACGTACTGGATTGAGGAGTTGCAGTTGGGTCTAATAGGACTATTTGGTGCTAATAGTCTCAATAGTCCAATTTCTAAAAATGTCGGAAATTAAAAAAAAAATGTAAATTTGGAAAAAAAAAATCGAAAAAAAATGTAAAAACTCGTAAAAAAACTTCATAAAAGAAAAAAAAAGTCAAAAAATCAGTCAAAGTCAACTCATTAAGGGTATTTTGGTCCAAAATGACATAATTTGTATTTTTTATCTTCTTGGCTATTATTTGATATTTGTTAACTTCTATGGACATAAAAAAAATTGCCTCAATATAAAAGGGGTTAGAAATCATGAGCCATAGAGAGTAATAAATTATATATTAGATGTGTAACATGATAACAATCATCAAATTAGATAGAAACCAAAAAAGACATAGCAAGATTAATCCATATCATCAATTATTACGGACAAAAATCATGACAATTTTCAAGTTAAAAAAAGAATTAAAAGAAAAAATAAATTAAGGTGGGGACTTAAGCCCACTGTGGCATACACACGGATCCGCCACTGCATATCTTATACCGGTCCATATTGAGCTATCTTGGTTAGTAAACACCATGTCCCTTTAATTGAGCTTTAACAAATTTGAGAGATAGCTTAATTGAGAGATTGATTTGGGATAAAATATGAGTTGAGATAATATCAGAGTAATCCCATGATTAGTTTCAAAACTAAGCAAAAAAAAGTGTGGACTTAACCCATATTTTAGGATAACATACATTTGCAATCCTACTAAATAAATATGTAATTTAGAAGAGGCTAGGAAGATGTTAAGGAAAGAGAAAGAAAAAAATTGAGAACTTGAAAGAATAAGAGGAGAGGTAAAACCTATAAAAGGAAGAGTTGAAGAAGGTGGAATTGATCGTGTTAGAGGAAGAGAGGGAGAGACTAGAGGGAGCTTGAGGAGGACAAACTGGAGATAGATTGTACAAGAAGGGACAGAGGGGGAAAGAAGAAGGATATATGAGAAGGAATTTAGTTAGAAGAATATATAAAGTATTATTTTGCAAAATTTGTCAATTAATCTTAATTAAGTTATCCTCAAAGTAAATACTCCCTTAATTAAAGTACACTTTAAGGGCGCATTATCTTTCAATTGACAAATTTTGACATAAGATATCAGATGTAATATGATTAGTGTAATGTCATGTGTTTGAGTGAGATTTATATCCCATGATTAGTCACTGATCTAAGCAAAAAGTGTGGTTCTAACCGGACTTTGGGATAACATTCATGTTCCTATAAAGTAAACATTAGATTATTTTGGATAAAATTAGTCAATCCATCCTTATCCCTCAAATAAACACCCCTTAAGGTATACATTATATTTATCCTAAACTCTATCTTAAACTTCATACAAGCAAAAGTAATAAGTTGTTATTGCCTATCATGTATCATTACTAAGGAAATTTCTATGCATATCTTACATTAATTACTTAACTTTAAAATTCATAAGGATTATAGTTTTCTTAAATATGTAGAATCAAATTTCATGTAAGCATACTTTATAAACATTGTTTATGTCAATAACACACACACACACACAAACATTTAACTGAATAAGCAAAACAACTCAATATTTTCCAACATTTTCTTTTCAAGAAGTGGATGCGTCAGCTATAATTTTTTTTAATTTTCTTTTTAGTTTTCAATTATTTAATATGATATATTTGTGAAAAGCATTCAAAAAGAAGAAGAAAAAATGACTTAGTTATTAGATTTAATTTACATTAAATTGCACCCTTTTCGTTAATAAAATAAATTCATGCTCTTTTTATAATGATAAAATATTACAAAATAGAATTTATTGTTGGAGATAGCCTAAAATTAGTAGTACAATACATCTCTTTTTTGTTAATAAAATTTAAAGACATCCACCATTATTTGATGAGAGTTTATGGGATAAATACTCCACTTTCAAAGAAATAGCACAAAAATGGGGATTGTTAAAAGCCGATCAAAGTATTATTGAGTGTTTGGATGAGACAATTACGCTCAAATGTCAAATGAATTGTGGAGATTATTTGCAATAATATTGGTACATGTGTACCCACAGATGTAAGAATCCTATCGAATATCTTTGACGCATTTTTTGAGTATTTTTAAAAGGGAGCTAGGTACTTCAACTGAACATGTCTCCAAAATCTTAAGAAGCTTAAGTTCTTTTCAGAAAGTATGAAAAAAAAAATTAAAATCCTACGATGGAACTTCTTACTTTACATTCAGCGGGTTAATTCTAGAGATTGTTATTCTATTGTTACTGTAGATAATGAATGCTACAGAGAGATAATAGATTAAATGTCAATACAAATTTCTGAAGAAGATCATGATGCGAAGTTCAAGTTGAACAATGAACAAAATAATGCCTTTTTAGTGATTTTGAGGTGCATAGAAAAACACAAGGTGGAAGATTTTTCATATACGGGTCTGGAGGAACAAGAAAAATATTCTTATATTGTGCATTATTTGCTAATCTAAGCTAAAAAGTCAAATAACACTAACTATTGCAACATCTGGTGTCACGCCCCAATTCCCGAGGGAAGGCGCACGCGCCAAGGGTGTGACTAGGGGTTGGAATAAAGAAGCGGGATAGAAAGGGGATTCAATTTATTACAATAATCGAAGGATGTTTCTCGAAAAGTTGAGCAACATCTCACTTGCAAGGGGAATAAGCCAGAACAAAAGCAACGGCAATATACCCAACATAATATTCAATTCAATATACTAGGATCGCATAGAATTCGATGGCTCGACGAATCAACATAAGACCAACATTTCAATACGTAGGTGTCGAATACAAGTTCTCGATAGTAGACAATGAATAAAGTTCAGAGTGCAGTATATCAAGTTAAACAAGGAAATACAATCAACGGAAGCTTAACAAAAAGAGATTCTTAGCCTCAGCTCTGTTCCGTCATCACATCTCCATCAACCTGAAAACATTTGAAATATTTGGGGCTGAGTACTGATGTACTCAGTTGGCTACGCATTTTATCAACAGTTTATGAAAACTGACAATTCATAAAGCATATAAGAATGAAACATAACAACATGAAGCAATAGCAGTTTATGAAACCTTAGCGACATAAAACCATAGCAGTTTATGAAACCATAGTCGTAAAACATAACAACGCAATAAGTCCACTTTTAACTGTTTTATCTTATCCAGACTCCAAGTTGTATCCATGTGAATCCATTTAGTATCCAAACTCTAGGTTGTATCCATGTGAATCCATTTAGCATATATCCGAACTCTGAGATCGTAATCCAAGGAGTCCATTTAGTATCCAGACTCCAGGTTGTAACCTTAAGAGTCTATTTAGCATATATCCGGACTCTGGGATCATAATCCAAGGAGTCCATTTAGTATCCAGACTCTAGGTCGTAACCTTGAGAGTCTATTTAGCATATATCCGAACTCTGGGATCGTAATCCAAAGAGTTCATTTAGCATCCAGACTCTAGGTCGCAACCTTGAGAGTCTATTTAGCATATACACATAATTCTATTAATTTATCCCATAGCATTTTAACATGTATGTTGCGCCTTGACCATTTCATGGATAAGCAGTTTACTTCTAACCAACATAGCATTATGTAACTCGTATACATTTGAAAGTAAAACCCACCTCTTGAAGCGTAGTAGAATGACCGGTTTTGATAGGCAACACCTAATTTAACGTCCACGTCGAACTGCGCCTATTCATAACGATATAATAAGAATCTAAATTCGTATGATAAAACGATCGCTAAAGGAAAATATAATCGCTTCTATATTTTTCTATTTAGCAAAATCTGATAAGGGATAACAAATTAATTTGGAATCCTTTAGATCTTCTTATTAATAGAATAATCATTTTCTTATTATTAAAGCAATCCAATTAAGTAATTAAGTAATTAATTGGGTTCAAATATACATTGAATAATTAATCCGAAATTAGGATAAATTCCGGAACACATTTTTGGGCTAATTAAAGCTTAATAATTAATTAAATTGTACTATTTAATAAGTCTTAATCCATTTTAATTGAAAGTAAATTACTGAATTCAGTATGAAACCCGAATTCATAAACCCGTCAGATGCAACTCTCGGCCCACTCGCAGAAGCCCGTTTTCAACTTTATGCTAAGGCCCATCTAAAATAAACTGAGCCCACTCTTAGTCAAAGCCCAGCCTGACTTATTCCAATTGGAGAAAAACCCATTTTCCCTCAAATCCTTCTTCAGCACCACACATACGCACGCACACAGCTCATCTCCCTCTCACTTGGCCCTCCCCCGACTCTCCCCCGTCGTCATCGTTCTCGGCAGAAACACCGGCTGCCGACACCGTCGCCGTAGCCGTCGCCTCGCGCCGTCTCCCCCGCCATCGAACTCTCCTCCACCCGAAATCCCCAAATCGAAAGCCCTAATCGAAGCCCCATTTTCCAGAAATCGAAGCTCCCAATCCGAAGTTAATCACTCCCCCTGATTTTCGGCGTCACTGTTGCCATCACGTCGCTGGGTTCTCCAACCGCCGCCGTCGTCTACAGCGCCGTTGCGCTTGCTATCCCTTGTGCCGCCGCCGCCCTTGCTGAAGATGCCGCTGCCGCCGATGCTGTAGCTCCGGTCTTCTTCTTCAGTTTCCGGCTCCGTCGCTGCCATCTCTTTTTCACGCCGTTGCAGTCGATGCTCGTTCGTCGCAGTGCCGCCGCTGCTCCAACGGCTCCGTCGTTGCCTTCCTCTCGCCGTTGATACCCGGCCCTGCTCACTGCAGCAGGTGACGAGCGTAACTCTCCCCTCAAGCTAAGTTTTCCTTGTTTTTTCCCTTTCACTTTTCTCCCTCGTTTCCAATATGATTCTAGATTTATGGAACTAGTATTCTTTCTCATTTGGTGTTGAGTTAAGAAGTTGCAGAAGAGATTTATGAATTCATTTTAGTTTCATAGGTTGTAAACAGCAGTAGGTGCTAGTGTTTGAAAAGCTATTGTTATTCACACTTCGTAAATCAACGTTCCAGATTATACTTAAGTTGGTGTTCTTGTTCTTTATTCATCACTTTAAGAGATACGGTAGATTGATTTTCCTTATTCTATTTCCTGATTTTGAGAAGCATGTATACAAGTATACGTATAGCTATTGTTTGGGTTAAAAGAGTGTTCAAGCTATGAAGTTATGAAGTAGCATGCTCACGTTCTCATTCAGTTTCATGCTTACATTTCTTTTGATAGTTTTCTTGTTTAAGTTATTCTACTATGGAAGTAATGAGAGGAAAGATGAGAAGCTTACTCTTGGTCCTTCCCTCTTTCTTGCTTCTCCTGCTCCCTCCTCCTTTCTTCTTTCTTCTTTTTTTTTTTTCCCCGTCTTTTCTCCTTGCCTTCTTCTTTATGTTTAATGCATCTTTTCTTTTGAGGGAGAGTAGATTGGTGTTTTTTTGTTTTGTGCAGGGGAATGAAGTTGAATATGTGATATAGGGGAGGTTGATAGGAAAGGAGATGGGATGCTTTGAAAATTTTGTGAAGAAGCCATACCTCCCATTAAGAAGCATGGAGGTCCAAGATTTGGGGGAGATTTGTTGAAATTTGATTTCGCTTAGGCTAGGATGTAGTATTGGAGGATGATGTAATTTATTTCATTATTAAATTTTCCCTTTTTTATGTTTATTATTGTATTTTCTTTTGTAATCATATTTGGGCATGGTTTTTTTTGGGCAATAAATTATCTTGTGATACATTGTAATGAGCTTGGCCCAATTTTATTTTATTTGATAATATTGTTCTTGGCCCTTTAGCTAATCGTACTTAGAGATTTATTAATTATCTCTAATTAATCTATTTAGAAATATTATAAAAGCATATAATATTGAATTCGATTTATTTGTTCGCAATATAAATTACGAGATATAAATATAGATATATATCTATATCTAAATTTGCAAAATGAAATGCAAATTTCATACTACTCGAACAATAACAATTTTTTTTTTTTTTTTTGCGAACCTGACAATAACAATTTTATTCGTCATAAATAAAATTATATTCAATTCTATGCAAAATTTTTGAATTTCTATGCATTTTTTATTTATTAAAAGTCAGGGTATTACATCTGGAGTTGCCGCTGGTATATTACCCGAAGGAAGAACAACACATTCACGTATTAAAATACCAATAAATCTAACAATTTCAAAATAGAGCATAATAACAGCGCAACTCAGTTGGTAAAACGCTTCCCGTCTGATCCAAGAGGTCGGAGGTTCGAGTCACCCGGGATTCGTGTATGTATGAGTGTGTTGTGTTCGCCTAATAAATAATAAATAAAAAAAAAGAGTTTTAACGTGTAGAACATCTTATTTTATGGGATGAAGTACCTCTGACGAAAAAATGGATAATTGAAAATATATATATATATATATATAGAGTTTCAACATGATATAGTGAAAGAAAAGAGCAAACAAAGGCCCACCTTAAATAAGCTTGAAGAATATATTGAGATTTCAAGCGACAACGAGAACGGGGAAGAAACGTTATATGAAATATTTGTGGAAAGCAAAACGAATAAGAAGAAATGCTCTCCTATCATCAATCAAAGCTATGTTGCATGAGTGCGAGGGCGATACGATTCGGATACGAGGATACACACTTTTAAAAAATTTAGGTTGATTCGTCAATGATATGTCTATATATTTATACAATATTTTATTATATATCACCAATTTTATAAAAATAAAATTCATAAATTAAATAGTAAATGTTAATTAAAAATTTCAATCAAGCCCCATAAATTACTATATTAATTTTGTAGTGAATTTAAATTTTATGGCAATATATATATAAAAAAGTTATAAAAAAAAAATTCAGGCATCAAATTCTTGAGGCTGACGAACCCGATACGGTATCCTATTTATTTTTTATTTTTAAGATTCGCCAAGTGGCGTATCCGGTGCGTATGCAATGCAAATCAAATCTCGCACGCGTATCCAATACAGGTGCGATACTGCAATATGATATTTTTAGAAGAATCCGTGCATTAAGGCATCAAAGTCAAACAAGAACAAATCGATGTGGATTTAAATTCATTAACAACTGCATAGTTTTAGTTACCATTTTTTTGAAATAAAATATCTTTCACTATTGCAATATAATCATTTGGGACTCTTAACTACTCTTAAACAATTAAACTTTCAAATATCAACAAGATCATCGTTTTTTCATCATATATGTATATTCATGAACCATTATGAAAATATTGAGTTTAATGATAGATTTAATATTTTCTTCTCATACTAAAAAATAAATCAACGTACAACGCACGTTATCCCTGCTAGTACAGACTAAATTAATGTATAGAAATCCACGCAATAGTTAATAGTTTGGCTCTTATTGGATACACTATCAACATACAAACAATAAAAAAAATAATTCGTGGGTGAGATATTTAAATTCTATGCCAAAACTTGATTTTTTATTTTTTTATTTATTTTTTTATTTTTTATTATTATTATTTTATGCCAAAACTTGAAGTTGGTCACATTATGACTTCAAAAAACTTCTTACAAATGAATATGGTACTATTACATTAAAAACTATGCCACTTAGTTATCTATCTATATCTATATGGCATTAAATTTGTACCTCTTAATACTTACCCAACACATACGCTTATAACATTTTTTTTTTCTCTGTTAATTCTTTCCCTTCTTTCAAAAACATTCTTGATAGGATACGACCTAGCTCCTAGGCCCAAACATCAGACCCAATATAATTGGGCCCCGACAGTTAAGCTCGGCCCAACTAAAGAAACTTTTTCACCAAGGCAACTCCTACATCGACTACAATTCAAGCTCCAAGAGAGATATAAAAGCTCGGTGTTTATCCACAAAGGAGAAGATCAAGCCAAAGGAGTCCTAATAGGAGAAGACTTTGTATCATAGTCAAATTCTATGTAATTACTTATAAATAGGGGTTTAGAATAGATTGAGGGGGGGAGAACAATCTTGTAATCACTACTCATACGAGCAATAAAGATCCATACTCTTTCCGCCCGTGGACGTAGATCTATCACAATAGATCGAACCACGTAAATCCCTCGTGTTTTTTTATTTTCGTGTTCATTAATTCCTTGATTTGTGCTCGTTAATTACCTTACAAAAATAAGTTCGATCAATTCTTAATTATAATTCTTCGAACTTAGCTTGACCTTATCTTATCGGGCTTCTTTGAGTTATTTTTTATTATGCTTTGTAGCTGAAATGCATGAAAACTATAAATTTTACCGACGCACAAAGAATAAAGTGAAATGGAGTAATAATTCAAATCAACACATTATATAAGAAGTAATATAGTCAAATATGTTAAGAAAATAATAAATGACGGACTAGTCCACCAAGAATAACATAGTGGGCCAAATGGGCCGTTCTCTTGAATTAGCATAACCCAGCCCGCATTGATTAACATCTTAGTCTTGGACTTTTTCATTTGCTGGAATGTCAAAATTTGGAGAAAAATAAGAGAAACATTTGCTGGATATTGTTTGCAGAACTGCGGTGGAGAGAGAGAGAGCGCTTTGAAAATGGCTTACCCACTCGTCGTCTCTCTCCAGCAGACGCTAGAGCCCCTTCTAGATTCCGTTCCATCCAAATTCCAAATCTCCACCGATTCAGGGCTTCTTAAAGTGATCTACGAGCACCTCCGTTACGTGAAATCCTTTTTCGAAAAAGTAATATCTTTGGAAGACAGCATTAACGTCGAGGAGGTGGAGAGACGAATCAAAGATGTGCTGCAGAATAGTCAGGATCTGATCGAATCTCATATATCAGATCTATTTCATCATGGGGCTGAGACTTCCATCTCAGGATTCTACCTGGAATTGGGGAAAGTCAACGCAAAACTCGTTTCGTTTGTCGAAGAGTTGAAGGACAAGGAAGATTATCTGACGGGAGACCAGCAACCGTCCGCTGGGTTGGGCAGCAATAGGAAGACAGTGGGAGTGGGGGATGTTGCTGCTTCACCGACAATTGATTTCGGGAGGAATAACCAGGTCATTGTCGGAATGAAAGAGGAAATGAGAATGCTGCTGGACCGGCTTACGACGAGGTCCACGAGTCTTAAAGTAATATCAATTGTTGGAATGGCTGGGATCGGCAAAACTACTCTGGCCAAACTGGTATATCTCCATCCACGTGTAAATTATCGTTTTGATGTCCGTTTATTTGTGGAAATAGGCGTAGAATTTAAGTTGAAAGAACTACTCCTACGTCTTCTTGGTCAAGTGGGTTTTAAAAGGGAAGAAGTAGCGGCTGACGAATTAGAGGAGTATCTCTACTTGTTTTTGAAGGGTAGAAGATATCTGATTGTATTAGATGATATGTGGGATACTCGGGCCTGGCATAAACTCCGACGCTTCTTTCCAGATGACTCAAACGGCAGCGCAATAATCTTGACAACAAAGATCAGTAACAAGGCTGGTTCTGATGCATATAATATTGTAGAAAAGCGATTCCTTGCTGATGAGGAAAGTTGGGAGTTGCTTCAGAATCTGGTATTTGGTGAATTGGAGGTGTGTCCTCCACAACTGGTGGAATGGGGGAAAACCATTGCCCGAAACTTGAGAGGACTTCCCCTCGCGATAGTCATGATTGGTAGACTCCTATCGAGCTCAGAAACAACAGTGAAAAGTTGGATGACAGTAGCAGAGAACACGCATTCATCTATCGAGGAATCAACCATCCCGGCATTTCTGAGCCTATCTTACACTCAATTGCCTCAACATTTGAAGACATGCTTTCTCTACCTCGGCTTATTCCCACCAAACTCTAGTATCCCTGCTGCTCTGCTTATCAAACTGTGGGTCGCTGAGGGATTTATTGAAGACAACGACGTTGGAAATAATAGCTTAGAAGAGAAGGCCGAGGGACACCTGCGTGACCTTGTATCAAGAAGTCTTGTCATAATTGATGAGCTGAGATCCAGTGGTGGTATAAAAACCTGCAGAATCCATGTGCTCCTTCGGCATCTCTGTGTCACTGAAGCTCGACACCAAAAATTATTCCATATTGTGAACGATGGCACTGCAAGTTTTAGACAAAGCACAAAACACCATCGGCGGCTGGGCATCTACAGAGATGATACACTTGGCTTCGAAGATTCAGATTCAGATGTACGCTCCCTTGTTTTCATTTACCCACATAGTCAACAACAGCCAATAGAGGTGAGTCTGGGCTTCAGATGGCTGAGGGTATTACATGCACTTTCAATCACATTTTTAATGATCCCGGATGATGTAGTGAAGCTAGTTCGTTTGAGGTACCTTGCCATCACGTATGACGGGGAGTTCCCGCCGTCCATATCCATCCTCCAGAACCTAGAATTCTTGATCATTCATAGGAGTCAGAGCATCGATTCCCACGTGTTTTTGCCGTTACAGATCTGGAAGCTGCATAAACTAAGGCACCTGGAGTGTATGGGATTTGACCTGCCAGATCCTTCTGCAAAGGCGGATGGCAATGTTCTTCTTCACCTTAAAAAGCTTGTGACGCTACTAGGCGTGAGTGCTCGTAGTTGCACTGAGGGAGTTCTTGCAAGAACGCCCAACCTTATCAAGTTGGGGATTCTGTTTGAACCGACAGACCACAAAATTGAATTATCCTGTTTTGATCATGTTCTTACTCGTCTACATCGCCTCAAGTCATTCAAATGCGCGGTCACAAACATGAATCATCCTCTTGGATCTCAACATGCATTTCCACTGAATAGATTCCCTTATAGTCTTAGAAAGCTAACCTTGAGCGGATGTGGATTTGTGTGGGGTGACTATACGACCATCATTTCTCTATTGCCGTTGCTTCAAGTACTCAAATTGCGATGGTGTGCCTTCTCTGGCGCTGAATGGGTAGCAAGCGAGGGTGGATTTCTGAGTTTAAAATTCCTGGTGTTGGAAGACTTGGATTTAGAGCGCTGGGAAGCAGATGATAGCCAATTCCCATTCCTAGTTCTGGAACATCTGCTCATTAGGCGCTGCTACAGACTAGAAGAGATCCCGGAAAGCATAGGAGACATCCCCACACTTCAACTTATAGTGGTGGATGACTGCAGCGATTCCGTCGTTGGTTCGGCGATACGCATAAAGGAGGAGCAAGAGGGATATGGAAATGAAATTCTACAAGTGCGGATCCACTCTTCTTCTGATGGTTAGAATAAGATATCCCTTGAATTCCATAAAATGCTGCTACTGTATTCAGTATTTTATGACACGTGTAATATCTTGAAGGTGAAGCGAAAAAAACAAATCCATACGATGCTACAAGTGTTACTTTTGCCCAAAGCACTGCTGATATCAGCCACTCGAATGAAAAGTGAGTATCAACTGCAATGATACAAATGGTGGTACATGTTCATGTAGTATTTTGGAATTAATTCATTTATATTGTTGATATTTTTCTTTTTCTTTGAGAAAGATTTGCGACGACTCCTGCATCGGAGAATGAAGTGACGCCTGCTGCCCCTGCACAACCCCTGTCAAAAGATGCCGATTATGAGATTCTACCATTAAAGACTATCTCGCAACTCCAAGAAGATGAAGAGGTTTTTAATTGAAGTAAATCATATTTTCATTAGTTGTTCCATGTTATAACTAATAACATGCATGCTTCTTAATTATTTTTCTTTTCAGTCCGGTCAATTTTGGGTTTATGCTACAATATCTTCTCTAAAAAAAATTGGAGCATCGGCTTATTTGGCTTGCGAGTTATGCTTTGCCAAATTGAAGCCCGGTGAGTTATTTTGCGATATATGCAAGTCCACTGATATCAGAGGAAGGATGAGGTATAGTATATGTTTTCTGTTGAAAGTTTAACTGATATTTTTTGAGCTTATCATTATTGATTGTTCTTCAAATATGAAGGTACAACCTGACCCTTGGTGTCAGCGATAAAACTGGGGCAGCAACTTTTCATTTGTGGGAATCTGAATTTCTCAAATTGATTGCCGAAACAGCTTATGAGTTAAACATGGTCACTATTCTACTATATATGATTTCAGAAATTCAGAATTTTGCTATCAATTTATTCTAGTCATTGTAAATAAAGAAATATTCTGATTTGTTGTTATTTTCAAGGTAGGGGAACTTGAGGAATTGCCTAGGGCGGCCATAGAATCGCTGGGCGATGAAGAAGCTTTATTCAAGATTTTGGTAGAGGAAGGGCAAACAAAAAATTTCACCGGAGCTTATATTGTTACTCAAGTTATAAGCGGCGCTGATGAGATCGAGAAATTCCATAACCGTAAAATTCAGGTACTGCTTATCCGTTGCTTATTAGAAAACACTAACCTTCTGGTCCCTCCGTCCCACTCTATTTGAGCTCACTTTTATTAATTTGAATTTATTATAATAATTAAATGACTTAAGTAGAGTGTGATGAAAGAAGTACTTTTTAATTCTGATTATAGGCTTTGATGTTTGCACGTGATAGATCCGCTTTTGAAGGTTAAAGAAAGTGAGGACGGCCATAGAAGGTTGAATCTAGTAAAAGATTTCCCATGCATATTTTTTTTAGGACATGTGATTAACCAAAGTGATTGATCGTGGATTTTGGAGTGTTTTTGTGATGGTGGGATTTATAGAAAGCTAAGAACACAAGAATTTACGTGGTTCGATCTATAGGTAGATCTACGTCCACGGAGGGAAAAGAGAATATTTTTATTGAAGTCTTTCTTGCTAGTAGAAATACAATGCCCTCCTCTTATTTTACAAAATAGCCCTCTTTATAGAGAATTGAGGTCACGGGTGATTCATGGATGCTGCTCTCGCATGTCCGTCCGTACCCTGATCATCGCGGGTGATTGAGAAATCGTGGGGCAGTTGACTGATTTTGTTGACCCGTTATTGGGCTTCAATCTGGGTGGGCCGAGCTGATCTTGGGCCTCTGGGCCACATCCTATCACATCCCCCCCCAAAAGGTCGGAGAAGCGAGGTCACTGTAGAGAGGTGTAAATTGCCCCGTGGGATTTCGACGAAGTTGAAACTGCACACCGCCTCGTTTTGACGAGGTCGAGCTTTTAATTTGCATTGCCCCATCGAAATTAGGAGTTCGCGGGAGTCGAACTGTATACCGCCTCGTTTTGACGAGGTCGAGTTTGAATTGCATTGCCCCGTCGAAAATAAGAATTTGACGAAGTCGAACTGCATACCGCCTCGTTTTGAGGAGGTCGAGCTTGAATAGTCGTGATATGAAAAGGCACGACTGTTGGTGTCAGGGTAGGTAGGATACGTGTCGCTCTTTTGTTGGAGCAGGCGGAGAGGCGAGATTTAAAAAGGCGTGCCTTTGCTTATAAAAGCTTCCAGTGTACGCTAAAAAATATTTTTCCCCCTTAATCGATTCCCAATTACAAGCGAGAGAGAAAACCCTAGACCCAAAATTCTCCAACCGCCGCCGTCCAGTTCAATTACCCGGTGATTTGTAGTCGGAAAAAGACTTTGACAAGTAAGTACTTTCCTTGTAATGGATTCTTCTTCTTTTCCCCAAGTAGATACTGGTAGGGCCAGCGCACAGATTTCGCCCTCGCCGTCTAGGGTTTTTCCGGCGAGGGTTTGGTTAAATGTACATACACGCACGCTAGTTCCGCCGGCGTTTTGAGAAATCGAATTCCCGCCGGTGGTCGGGTCTAGTGCCTCATTGGCATGTGCCTCGACCATGTCTGTGTCTCATATGCAGGACTTGACTCGTCGTTTTTTGTTTCCTGAGTCAGTGGAGCTGCTCCTGCCTCGTGATGTCGATAGGGGTAGTTCGCCTCCCATAGGTTTTTTTACCGTTTATGAAGACTATCTTCATTTTGGTTTTCGGTTTCCTTTAAATCGTTTTTTTGCCGAGCTCTTAGAAGAGCTCCAACTGTCGTTAGGTCAGTTGCAACCTCCTTCCATCAAGCAGGTTGTTGGTTTTTGTTTCGAGGTCAGCTGTCGTGGTGGTACGCCTACTGTGGATTTTTTCCTTAAGTTTTTTAGACCTAAGTTTGGTTTGACGGGGTGGGCTTACCTTTCCCCTATTAGTAGGTTCAAGTTAGGGACTCCCACTAAGGTGACGAACTGGCAGAAGAAATTCTTCTTTTGCCGGTGTGAAGGCGTGCCGTTGTACCCATGGACCACGGCCAAGTTCGTACCTCGAGACACTGGGAAACCAACCGGTAAGTTTGAAACGAGCTTGGTGAACCTCGGCCTCATTGAGAGGGATTATGCCGAGGCCGAGCTCGTAAATCACGGGTTAAGCCCATATAACTCCGTGTCCGATGTGGACTTGGGTGATGCTCTGCTTCACTGATTTGTGTCCTGTGGTCTCTTTCATTTTAACTGATGTATATCTTTTTTTTTTTTTTTGTAATGGAAGCTCAAGCGATCCAGGCTGTTCTTCAAAACAAGAACAAGAGAAAGAGACAGAGGCCTTTGGTTTTGGTGGTGGAGAAGACAACTTCAGCTACGTCATCGGAGACGGCTACGTCGTCGGAGAGGACAACCGACCTTGGAAGGTCGGTATCCGTGAGCTCGCAGTTGGACGCTCCCGTCCGAAGCTCCTCTTCCCTGCAGTTGGTGGACCAACGACCTCGACGAACTTTACTCTCGTTGGATGACGAAGTGACGGTCGTCGAGAGTGGCCTAACCTCGGGCCAAATGCATGCACGGGAGATGTCATTTCCCGAGGTAAGCGTGAAACTAGAAGTATTTGTATATGGTGATTTGTACCTTCTACTAAAATCTTGTCTTTCGGTTTTGTGTTTTAGGAGGCCGAGGCGGCTTTAGATGGGCTGCAGGGCTTGGCGAACTTCATTAGAAGTGGAGTTGCCAAGTTCCAGACAAAGGCTGCCGAGGCTGCGGCGGTGGAAGATCAACTAATGGCTAAGATCTCTGTCGCCGAAGCCGCGGCATAAGCAGCAGCGGAAAGGGAGGCGACAGCTTTGGCTGTCGCCGAAGAGGAGAAGAAGAAGGTTGCCGAGCTTGAGGCAGAAGTGGGTCGGCTGAGGACCCAAGTAGCCGGGGTGGTAGCTGGCGTGTTTAATTTTTGCTGAAGAATCAGACTGGGACTGTTTAATTTGATTCAAGAATTTGCATAATGTTAAGCTCCATTTTCCCTTGTTGGCCCCACCTTCATTTTGATGTCGTGCTTCTAAATTTTGAGAAAAAAAAAATGTCATGCTTCAAGAGAATTTGGAGAGAATAATTCGAAGTTTGAAGGGCTGGGACTGGGAATTTTTAATTTGATTCAAGAATTGCTTCCCTAGGAAAACTCAATTAGTACTTACAGCTGTTTCATGGTTCTGATACTGAATTTACTGCCCTTTAGTGTTACTAAATTGCATAACTTACTCTTCTGCGCTGTAATCTCTACGTAAATGAAGAATTAAATTGTAGTGTGATCTTTTCTTTTTCCTTGGTTCATACTTTAGGATTCAAGCTTTGCTCCTCAATGAGTTTTGGAAATGTGATTGTTAGTGCACAAGGAAAGCAGCCTCTTGTTTCTTTTGGTGTAATATCAGATGTGCAGTATGCTGATATTCCAGATGGCCGCTCGTTTCTAGGCGTCCCTCGCTATTACCGCCATAGCCTTCTCGTGCTGCAAAGAGCAGTGCAGAATTGGAATGAGAAGAAGGTCAAATTTGTCATCAATTTTGGTGACATTATTGATGGATTCTGCCCGAAAGAGCAATCTTTAGCTGCAACCAAGAAAGTTCTTGATGAATTCAGCAACTTCAGTGGCCCTATATATCATATGATAGGCAATCACTGTCTCTACAATCTCCCTCGCGAAAAACTACTCCCTTTGCTGAATATTTCTACTCACGATAGCCACGCTTATTATGACTTTTCTCCGGTGCCAGAACTCCGATTTGTAGTTCTTGATGGGTATGATATCAGTGCTATAGGCTGGCCTGAGGGTCATCCTAACAGAATAAAAGCCGTTGAGATTCTCAAAGAGAA
Source organism: Mentha longifolia (assembly GCA_001642375.2). Classification (NCBI taxonomy): domain Eukaryota; kingdom Viridiplantae; phylum Streptophyta; class Magnoliopsida; order Lamiales; family Lamiaceae; genus Mentha; species Mentha longifolia. The sequence goes on along the minus strand of CM038115.1, from coordinate 14,029,032 downwards.
GAATCCGAATTCAGAGAAGAATAGTCCTGAAGGACTTGCGGGCCCGCCTAGAAGGTTCGTCCAGTTCAATGGAGGAGTCGGGGAAGAACAGATGGAATGGTTGGATCATGTCCTTCAAGATGCAACGAGGTTGAATCAAAAAGTTGTGATATGCAGTCATCTACCTTTAAAGCCTCGTGCAACGTCTTTTGCTGCGTTGTTGTGGAACTACGAAGAAGTTATGGAAGTGATACACAAGTATAGCTGTGTAAAGGTCTGTCTGGCTGGACATACTCATAGAGATGGATATGCAGTCGATTCCCACGGCGTGCATCATCGAGTTCTTGCAGCAGCGTTGGAGTGTCCTCCGGGAACCGATGCTTTTGGTTCCATCGATGTTTTTAAGGACAGTTTGTTGGTTTATGGTACAGACAGAATGGGGTGTCAAGAAATGATCTTTAATTGTTAGAAGGGGTCGATGTTTTTTTTGTTTTGAAGGGGTTGATTCTATTAGATAGTGTGAAGAAAGATAAAAAATCCATATGAAACAAGAGAGAAAAACTTTTCTTCATTAAGCTCAATCCCCCAGAACTGAGTTCGCCGAGAGGAAGAAATAATATATCTAGATCTACCTCTCTCCTCCACATTTACATCACAGTAAAAGAGTAAAAACTGAACTAACTGTTTTCCTAGGAATAATAAAATAGAAACACGACTCTATAAGTCATGCGACTTCTTCAGCTACACTTCTTTCTCTTATTCTTCTTCTTCACCATGCATGCAGCCACTTCGCTCTCCTTTCTCAATTTCTTTTCTTCCATCTTCAACTGCTCGGGCTTATACTCCCCCTCAAGATGGGCATGTATATTACATAATCCCATCTTGCCAAGAATGTGTGTAAAAGAAGAAGGATAGAGAGGTTTTGTAAAAATATCTGCAAGCTGTAAAGAATTTGAAACATGCAGTGGTTTGATTAATCCACTAAGGTACCTCTCACGAATTGTGTGGCAGTCGACTTCAATGTGCTTCGTACCTTTCGTGAAAAGCAGAATTGGATGTTATGTACACAGCCGCTTTGTTATCACAAAACAAAGGTATAGGCTTGGTGCGTGGAATGCCAAACTCCCGCAGCAAAATCTCCAACCAAGAAACTTCGCATGCTGCCTGAGCCATTGCACGATATTCAGACTCTGCGGATGAACGAGAGACCACCTTTTGCTTCTTAGAACGCCATGAGATGAGTGATGTTCCAAGAAATAAACAGAACCCTGTGACTGAGCGGCGAGTATCAGCACATGAAGCATGATCAGCATCAGCAAACATGCTGGCTTCAAGAGAAGATTTTGTGGAGTAAAATAGACCTAGCCCAATAGATCCTTTTAGATAGCGGAGCACCTTGTGAGCTGCTGTGAGATGGTGTTGTTGAGGTTGAGATAGAAATTGGCTGAGTTTATTTACTGCATAGGTAATGTCTGGTCGAGTATAGCACAGATACTGCAACCTACCTATGAGTCTCCTGTAGCTTTTAGCATTATCAAGTGGTAGAGAACCTTCTTGTCGCAGAGAGGCAGAAGGGTCCATAGGAACTGAAGAAGGTTTGCATCCAAGTAACCCTGTGTCCTTGAGAAGATCTAGAACATACTTCCTCTGGCAAATGGAGATGCCATTGTTGTTCTGAGCAATTTCTAGACCAAGAAAGTATTTAGGTTTGCCCAAATCCTTGAATGAGAAGTGTTGAGCAAGATATGTTCTGAACTTATCAAGTAGAGTGGCATCTGTGCAGGCTAGGAGAATATCATCCACATAGATTACAAGACCAATGTAGCTATCTCCAGTGAACATGTAGAAGTAGGAAGGATCAGCTTGTGAGGAGATAAGACCAAAACCAGTAAGGACTGTAGTGAATTTGAAGAACCATTGCCTAGAGGCTTGTTTGAGTCCATACAAGGATTTGTGTAATCTGCATACAAGATTAGGATTCTCCCCCTGAGTCAACAAGCCTTTAGGTGGTTTCATATAGATTTCTTCTTGAAGATCACCATAAAGAAAGGCATTATTGATGTCAAAGTGAGCTAGGTGATACTTATTCACAGCTGAAATGGCTAAGAGAAGCTTCACTGAAACAAGTTTAGCAACAGGTGAGAAAGTATCTAGATAATCTATACCTTCTTGTTGGGTGAATCCTTTAGCTACAAGCCGAGCCTTGTATCTTTCAACAGATCCATCAGAGAAAAACTTAGTTTTATAGATCCACTTACAACCTATGGGAGTTTTACCAGGTGGTAAAGGAACCAAGGTCCAAGTGTGGTTCCTGTTCAGAGCATCCAATTCAGTTTTCATGGCAGCAACCCACTCTGGATGTGTGGAGGCCTGTGCATATGTAAATGGTTCTGGCACAGCAGTGATGGAACAAATGAAAGCTTGGTAAGGTGGTGCAAGGTTGGAAAGGCTAAGAAAGGAACTGAGTGGATAGGAGCAAGAAGTTTGAACTGAATTGCAGATGTAGTCATTGAGGTAGGCTGGGGTTTTGAGAGGTCTACCCGAGGAAGATGTAGGAACGGGAGGAGAAGGGGAAGATAGAGACTGAGAAGGTGGAGAAGCAGGTGAAGGACAGAAAGGTGGAGGAGGTGAATGAGAGGAAGAAAGAAAAGAAGGTATGGATTCTAAGGGAAAAGATGGAACAGAAGTAGGGGAGAGAAAAGGAAAGAGAGTTTCATAGAAGTGCACATCTCTACTGATGAAGATCTTATTAGTAGTTAAATCCAAAAGTTTGTATCCCTTGTAACCACTTGGATATCCAAGAAAAACACACCTAGTTGCCCTAGGTGAAAACTTGTGTCTGTCTCTAGACAAAGTAGAAGCATAACACAAGCAACCAAAGACTTTGAGATGACTATATTGTGGGGGTTTCTTGAAAAGAATTTGGAAAGGAGTAGAATGAGATAACTGAGGAACTGAGGAAGGAAGTCGATTGATGAGATAAGAAGCAGTTAAAACACAATCACCCCAATAACAAAGAGGAATATGTGACTGGAAGTATAAACTCCTAGCTACATTGAGTAGATGCTGATGTTTTCTTTCTACTCTAGAGTTCTGTTGAGGTCTCTCAACACAGGAATACTGAACAAGGGTGCCTAATTTTTGATAAAGGTGAGGTAAAAGAAATTCTGTGCCATTGTCACACCTAATCATTTTGATGTTCTTGTGAAACTGAGTAGAAATTTGCTGAAAAAACTGGGATAAGACTGTGGAAACTTCATTTTTAGTGACAAGTAAATATGTCCAAACAAATCTAGAACAGTCATCTACGATAGTAAGAAAGTATTTATGTCCATGAATTGTAGCAGGAGTGAAAGGGCCCCAAACATCACAATGGATGAGGTCAAATACAGATTCAACAATATTAGAAGAAAGAGGGAAACTAAGCTTCTTTTGTTTAGACAAATGACAGACTTCACAGACTGAATGTGTTACAGATTTAAGAGGTAAAAAACGAGATAAAATCTGAAGTTTGTCTGGTCTTAGATGACCAAGACGACTATGCCAAAGGTCTGAGCCTATTACAGTAGAGACATTAACACTAGGAGACAAAGAAACAGGCTGAAGCAAAGAAACAGGCTGTGATTGCTCAAGGAGGTAGAGGTTGCCAATGCGTTTACCCATCCCAATCTACATCCCCCTTGAAGCATCCTGAATGAGACAATGTGAGTGAGTAAAGGAGACTGAGCAAGTAGTAGATGATGTTAAACTGCTGACAGAAAGTAGATTGTAAGAGAAACTAGGAACATGAAGAACAGATTGAAGTGTAAGAGTGGGAGTGACTTCAACTGTGCCTATGTTCAAGATGGGAACCTTTTGGGAATTGCGAAGAGTAAGATAGGCATGATTCACAGAAGTTAAAGAAGAGAATTGTGAAGCTGAACAACACACATGGTGAGTAGCACTAGTGTCTATCAGCCATGAAGAGGTAGACTGAACACAATTGGCTATGAAAGGGGTTAAAGAAAACATACCACTGAAAGAGTTGTTGAAGTCAGACGAACCAGTAGAAGAGCTGGCTTGAGGACTTTCAGAGAGATTCTGATGCTGCATATGAGATTGTAGATAGGAGAGGAGTTGCTGGCACTGTTCTGCAGATAAGACATTAGTAGGAGAGGGAGGAAGTGGTGCAGAAAAAGAAGGTGGAGGTGAAGAGGGTATAGTTCCATCAATGTTGAGCTGAGCCCCTACATGATGCACAGATCTGTGCACACCAGAAGTGGATGAAGTATCACCAGTTGAAGAATTTAAACCTCTGCCACGGCCTCTACCAAAACCGGGTGGATATCCATGTAACTGAAAACACTTATCGACTGTGTGATTAGTTTTCTGGCAATGTGTGCAAAAGAGCTTATCTTGAGGTCTTCCTGTGAAATTATGTGCTGCATTAATCATTCCTGGTGATTCACTGAGATGTGGTACAACTGCAGTAGTAGGAACACTGAGCCCTCTTTGTCTTTCTTCTTGAAGAACCAAGGAAAATATTTTGGAAAGAGCAGGAAAAGGATCAAGACTAAGAAAGTGAGACCTGATAGCAGCAAAGGCATCATTTAAACCCATCAAGAAATGAACAGAGAAATCCTTTTGTTGGTGTTCTCTCCATCTAGCTGCACTATCACATCTGCAGCCACCACACTCACACCAAACCTTTGGTTGAAACTCCAAGAATTCATCCCAGATAATTCGAAGATCAGTGTAATAAGTGTTGACATCATTACTGCCTTGTCTAAGGTTATACAGCTGCTGTTTAAGTTCATAAACACGAGCAATATTTCCTTGAGAAAAACGTTCCTTAAGATCATTCCATATCTGATAGGCATTATCTAGATACATGAGACTCGATCGTATTTGAGGCACAACAGCATTTCTCAACCAAGAAACCACCATACTATTACATCTTTCCCAATGTAACGTTGAAGGATCCAACAAATCTATAGGTTTTCTAAGAGATCCATCAACAAAACTAAGTTTATTCTTAGCTAGGAGAGCCGTTTTCATGGAGCGACTCCAATTCACATAATTAGAACCGTTAAGCAACTCAGCAACAAGAGTAGTACCAGGGTTGTCACTGGGATGAAGGTAGAGAGGGCTGGACGGAGGCGGATCGTCCGGCGGAAATGGACCAACTACTTCACGGGGAGGTTGTCTCGGCGGCATGATGAGAAATTAAGGAGAGAAAAAAAATCAGAGGAAAAACGACTAACAGCGGTAACCTGGCTCTGATACCATATTAGATAGTGTGAAGAAAGATAAAAAATCCATATGAAACAAGAGAGAAAAACTTTTCTTCATTAAGCTCAATCCCCCAGAACTGAGTTCGCCGAGAGGAAGAAATAATATATCTAGATCTACCTCTCTCCTCCACATTTACATCACAGTAAAAGAGTAAAAACTGAACTAACTGTTTTCCTAGGAATAATAAAATAGAAACACGACTCTATAAGTCATGCGACTTCTTCAGCTACACTTCTTTCTCTTATTCTTCTTCTTCACCATGCATGCAGCCACTTCGCTCTCCTTTCTCAATTTCTTTTCTTCCATCTTCAACTGCTCGGGCTTATAGAACTCACCTAGTTTATACGCACATCCAAGAGAAAGAGTCTCCAAAACTGGAAAGCGAGTCTTATCCGTTTTCCAACATCCAAATCCTCACATCCGTAGATTGTCAAGGATTTCAGGCCAAGGAACTCCCCACTCATTCCCTTTCACCGAATTCACACGGTACATATTGAGAACTACAAGATTTGGCAATGAACCAATCAATGCCCAAAAAAGCCCCGAGCTTAGTAAGCTCAACTCCTTGAGCGAACGCGGGAACGCCAATTTCCTCGCAAATTCACACCAATTGGACTCTCCATCAAATTCCAAGCTCAAACATTTCAGTTTCCTGAAACGATCAAGATTCTGCTGACAATAATACTCTGAGCTTGAGCTTGAGCCGCTGCTCGTCTCGAGAGAGTAATATATATACAACTCTCTAATGATTGGGATTCTTTTGCACACCTCAACCCCCATCTTGAAATCCTCCACAACCCTAAGCATGGACAGATTTCGCATAACAACAGAGTCATCGTCTCGTCTGCTCGGAGGTGGATCTGGGAGACGGATCATATCATCAACATCGACATGTCTGAGCTGTGGCATCTCCCAAATCTCAGCCGGGGCCAGAATTCTCACATAGAAGATTCCTTGAATGATTAACGTCTGCAAATTCCAATGTAGGGACATTGATGGAGGCAGATGGACTTAAGAGGACAATTCTCTCCTTTTCCGAACACCTTTGCACAAAACAGCTCCCAACTAGTGTCCTCATCTAAGAGTTCCATCTTCAAGGAGGAATTGGTGAAATAACTAGCGACGTTCGACAGCCTAGTAGTTACTAATATTATACTACCATTCTCATAATCGGGGAAGAAGGACCTTATCCTATCCCACACTTCGCCACTCCACATATCGTCTAACACAACCAAATATCTTCTACCAGACAATTTTTTATACAGTTGTTCTCCTAGTTGATGTATGGTATGGCTAGTGGATTGGCCTTTACGAGAAAGAAGCTCTAAGAGGATTTCTTTAATGTTGTGCTCTTGAGATATGGTAGCCCAAGCACGAATATCAAAGTGTTCGACGATGAATTGATGTGAAAAATAGTTCTGGCAAGAGTAGTCTTTCCTGAACCGCCCATGCCAACGACTCAGAAGATTTCTCGACCGGACTGTTGTCCAGTGAGAAAATCCCAAAGTTGGATGGAGTAGTCATCAAATCCTACTACTACTACAGCAGCAGCAGCAGCAGCAGTCTTTCCCGTGGCTGGTGGTCTTGATGTACTACTAGCAGCAGCAGTCATGAAACCTGTGTGCTGCTCGTCTTCGACTACGCTTTCCTCTATATGCTTTTGGATCTTATTCCTGATTGAATACATGTGTTTCTCTAAACTGTACTCCAGATCGTACGAGTAGCTCTCGCTTTCTTCGTTACTCAGATACAAATCCCTCCGGTAGTGTGCGTCGAATATCGATCGTATTTTCTCTGGAACTTTCATAACATTTTCCTTCACAGCTTTCACTTTTGTCTGAAAATTGTGGAAGAAGCTCGAGCTTTTCTTGCCGCGATCTTTAGCTCGAGCAAGAGTGGATCCGGCAAGGATTTGATCGACGGCGAGATACTCGAGCTTGTGTTCAATTAACCAAGCTGCAAATACGATTTGCATCTCCAAATCTTCTACGCCTTTGCTTCTTCTTCTATTTCCATGAGAGTAATAGCTCTCGATAAATTCTAGGAGAAAACTAACCTCTTCTTGTAAAGAACCGATCTGGTTTTTGTCAAATGAAAAGGAATGGCGGGAGTGGTTCTGGATCAGATCTATGGTGTTTGTGAGAGAAAGTAGAGATGTGTAAGCACCTGCCATCTCTGATTTCTTTTAGGCAAAGAAATAAGGAAAAAGAAGAAGCGGATATATGAAAGAAATTTCTGATTGTCGTGTTTGCTAGAGATGAGTTCGGAATTGATGTTTATATTTATGCATATGCAGTAACAGATTTGCTAATGCAACAACCTTATTCCCGGATAGTATCCTCTATGCCAACTATTGTGTTTCAATTGTATACCAAATATTAAAATTTATTAGTTTTATAATGTTTTTTATAAAAATAAAAAAATTGTTATATTACACTAAATCATATTAAACATTTATAACTAAAAAAATAGAATTTTTAAAAATAATATACCCTAATTTTGGATTTACCAACTCTATTTTAGCTAATAAAATTGAAATTAAATGCTAAAAAATAATTATAAACCTTAATTTGGATGAGTGAGCCATAGAAAATAATTATAAAATTAAACTAAATCATTATAAATTAAAATTATTGAATAAAAATATAAAAAACTAGTTGAAATTAAAATTTGGTACACAATTAAAATACCAAAATGGGTGTAGAAAATCCCAATTGTCTTATTCCATTATTTTATTTGAATTCTTTAGGCTATTTTCCGAATAATTTATGACATGTTGCTAAGAAGATTCTTACTATGGTCTTCTAGGTACCGGACAAAATAGGTTGTTTCAAATCTAACATGGGCCAAAAGAAAATAAAAAATTATCATAGAAAGAAAGAGATAGCAAAAGAAATTCAATATATTGTTTCTAACTAACATTACCACCTTTCAAAAAAAAATAATTAATCCTTTTTTTTTATGTACCTTTATCTATAGAGGCGAGTGTGATTTAACGTTAAGTTCATGCTTTGATACGATTTAGGGATGACAATTCGAGTACCCATACACGTGGTTACTCGAATCTAATAGGTGCTGGTTTGAGGCGTATTTGGTATCCACAGGTACGGGATATGTACGAATTACTATTCTTTTAGTTTGTAGGTATATGTATAGATAGTTACTATCCATACCACGAAACTCGTATACCTGCTAAAATATCTGCGGGTATTACCTGTGAAAATACTCGCGAATTACCCATATATTCCCTCCGTCCCCTTTCATTAGCTACGTTTGCTATTTTCGGCCGTCCCAATTATTAGTTACTTTTTCTAAAATGGCAAATAATATTTGGCTACGATTAACTCTCTCTCCTTAGAATTGATTATAGCCACATATCCCCTCATTATTTGTTATTTGTGTCCAACCCAAATGTAGCTAATAAGAAGAGATAGAGGGAGTATTATTTAATTATTTTTATGTTTATATATATATTAGATATTATAAGAACCTTTTTACAACTTGTGAACTAGGAACCAATCTTGTCCATTAATCTTAATAGATATATTGGCTATCATTTATTAATCGGTTAAATGAATTTCGGTTAACATAACTAAAGAAGGGGCTGTTATAGCACGTCGATTTTCCCTTTTCCTATAATTAAGGGATCATAACCGTTTCATACGTATAATGTATTTCGAAAAATAAATGAAAGGTTATATTTGGTAGGAAATGCAAAAAATGGCTATAATAATACCTTTTTCTTATTAATGGCTATTTTAAACTTTTCACTTATTAAAATGGCTACTTTTGGGTATTAACACTATTTTATTAAGGGGTATTTTATTTTGGTAACTTCAAACTTTCCATAATTTTCAAGTGAAGTTTTATTTTTTATTTACATGAGGTGATGTCCTTTTTATATGACGTAAGGTATATATTAATTCTTATAACTATTATAATGATAAAATATGGATTTTTTTTATATCTAAATAAGCATTTTTTGTAACACATACTCCCATAATCATAATTGGTTAAAAGCATAATTTTATATCTAAATAAGCACGATTGGTAAAAAAAATATAATTTCATATCTAAACTAGTATCATTGAAAAAAACATGTCGACAAATTAAAAAAGCATGATTGTAAAACATATTAAGCATGATTCCTAAAAATATAATTTCATATATAAATAAACATCATTGAAATAAAACATAATTTTATACTAATAAAAAAGCATGTAAACTGATATAAAAAGGCATGTATACAAATATAAATAAGCATGATTCTAAAAATATAATAAGCATGATTTTAAAAAGCATAATTTCATATCTAAATAAGCATGATTCTAAAAATATAATAAGCATGATTTTAAAAAGCATAATTTCATATCTAAATAAGCATGATTATAAAAAAAATATAATTTTATATAAAATAAACATTGCAAAAATATAAATGAGCATTCATATAAAACAAATTAAGCATTTCATATAAAATTGTGCTCGTATATATGGTTCTACCAGACTTCCTCACTAATAAAAAAAAATGTTGAGATTAATAAAATAAAAAAGAATAAATAAATAAATAAACATATAAATAAAAGTGTAGAAATTGGGTTTACATTTACCGATATTGACGTACAAAGATTTAACTAGAAGATGGTTATCTATTTGAAGACATAAACTGATCCCATAATTATAGGGATGTGCAAGTTTGAATTTAACGAAATAGTACAAACTAACCCCAACAAACAATAAAACACAGTTATTACTAATTTTGAGTTTTAATTCACAACCGTTGATCTATAATAAATAAATGGATGAGATTAGTTCCTAGTTCTCAAGTTTGGAGATAGCATCCATAAGATCCATCCCCTATATATATATATATATATATATATATATATATATGTGGAGGATCAAATAGGATCCTAATATTTAGATAGAAACTAGGATCCAATCCTAGCCTTCCATATCTTTAGATCTAAAGGTTGCTATATATTTATATATTTTTCCTTTTTAAGCTATAAAGGTTAATGTGGTACTTTTATTTTATTTCTGTAACCGACCCTCCTATAAATTAGTTACAACATTCAAATTAAATCTTTCTCTCACCTCAATCCTATTAACTGCACGCACCTTCATTCATTTCAAAATGAAAATATTCACAAAATTAGCAGGCATTTTATTCTTTTCTTTATGAAATAAGCAATATAATTTAGCAATAAATAAAAACATTTAGGGATTTAAAATAAACAGAAAATTATAAAGATTAAAAAAATGCAAACTATGGTTAGCATGAAGCAATGAAATAAGCACTTGAAATTGAGCACATAAATTAAATAATAATCTACGTTTATTAAAATAATCCATTTTATAATTTATCTTGAGAAGTTGAAATGATTTAATAAGTAACTAGATTGAAAAATAAGCACTTGAAATTAATATAATAAGCAGTTGAAATTAAGACAATAAGCACTTGAAATTACGATAATAAGCGCTTTGAAAAAATAAGCACTTGAGATTAAAACAATAAGCACTTTAAATTATGATAATAAGCACTTGAAATTAATATAATAAGCATTTGAAATTACGATAATAAGCACCTTGAATTAATATAATAAGCACTTGAAAGTACGATAATAAGCACCTTGAAAAATAAGGACTTAGAATTAATATTATAAGCAGTTGAAATTAAGACAATAAGCTCTTTGAAAAATAAGCACTTGGATTAAGACAATAAGCACTTTAAATTAATATAATAGACACTTTAAACTAATATAATATGCACTCAAAATTTAGACAATAAGCACTTTAAATTACGATAATAAACACTTTGAAAAATAAGCACTCGAGATTAAGACAATAAGCACTTTAAATTAAAATAATAAACACTTTGAAAAATAAGCAGTTGAGATTAAAACAATAAGCACTTTGAAAAATAAGCACTTGAAATTAAGATAATAAGCACTTGAAATTACGATAATAAGCACTTTGAAAAATACGACAATAAGCCCTTGAAATTAAGACAATAAACACTTTAAAAAATAAGCACTTGAAATTAAGACAATAAACAATACAATTATTTAAATAAAGGATTTAAAAAAACAATATATGAAATTTATTAAAATAAGCAACTAGAATAATCTAATAAGCAAATTCAATCGAAAAATAAGCAACACCATTTTCACGAAAAAAAAATATACCTCCTTGAACTATAATGAACTAAGAACTAGAAAACATTGCTATAAAGTCAAGAATCAAAGACGTGCACTGAGGATTGCTAAACTTCAGACATATCAACCACTTTTAGATTTGAATTCCATTCATTATAAATTGCAATAGATATCAGCGCCGAGAAATAAGATATTGCGATTGATTTTTCTGTACACATTTACCAATATACCCTCACTCCAACTATTATGATTAAATATGTTAAAATCATGATAATAATTATATTAATTAGATTATATATTGTAGACGGTAAATCTACAATCAATGATATGACCGGCTCGACAGGTTCGTCCGGTAGACGGAACGGGCACTAGCAACCTGTCAACACAAGTAACACACGTAAGAGCCCTTCGAGGAACACCGGAGGGGGTGTCAGCCGAAGGACCTCCGACGCTCAAGTCAGTGATCAGAATAAGTAGGTAGAATGATAAATGTAAATAGATAAAAAATGATAAGTAATGAATAATAAAAGTTCTAGTCGGAGGCGGATTGGCAGAAAGTGCGGATGATGAGGGGATGGTGACGGGAGTCCGTCTGATGAGATCCGCTTGCCGCCTACTAGGAGAGAGCATGGAGTGTTCGGAGGGCCGATGAGCCGATTACTAGAGTGAATATGCTTGTAGACGGAAGGTGGAAGATCCGACTACTAGAGTGAGAATGCTAGTAGTCAGAACGTTGGAGAGCCGATTGCTAGAGGGTGATTGCCAGTAATTGGAACGTGTTCGTCTGCTTGACTAGCAGGCGGAATATATAGGACGGCCGGGTCATCTAGGGTTTTTCCGTTCAGCCCTAGTCCTTATCGGTTTGTTGAGATCGTGGGGAAATCTATCCCGATCGGCTCGTTCCGTCTGTTACGCTAAGTTCCGTTGACTTAGGTTAGTTCGGCTGACTAGGTGGACTCCTAGCCGGATATCCATTCAGATAGCCCGATAGATGGGAATTTGGGCTTGCTACCTTTCAATGGGCCGATTGAGTAGGCCGTTTGGCCTGGGCCGGCTACCGACTGCTGAATCTTATGGACAATTGGGTTTGGGCCGGTCAGGCGGATTTTGCCCACTACATATATCCTAACCGTCCATTTATACTAGATTAAGGGTGGATCCTAGTTACTACCTAAGGGTTGGTTTCTATTGGGTCCACTCCCTATATATATATATATATATATATATATATATGGATGGGTTATGGTGAAAACTAATTATTACGTGAAACCTGCAACTCATCATAAAATATTGCATTTTATGCACAAAAGTGTTGCATTTTTATCATAAAATGTTGCATTCTCATGATGATGCATTATATGTATAAAAATAATATAAAATAATATATTTTATTATGCAACATTTTATGCACAAAATGCATCATTTTATGTATAAAATGCAATATTTTATGATGAGTTGCAGGTTTCACGTAATAATTAGTTTTCATATGATCTACTACCTATATATATATACAGTGGCGAAGCCACGTTATGCAGTGGTGGGTCAAATGCCCCACCTCAAAATATTTTTATTAATACTAATTATGTATAATTTTATAGAAATTATGTATAAATTTTAAAAATTACACATGTTTTGCCCCACTACAAATTACAAAAAATTAAAGGCAAAGATAAATTTTTTCTGTGCCCATTTGAAACGGGACTAATTAGAAGGGATGAAGGTAGTATATTTGAATGAATGTTAATAAATATTACTAAGAATTATTACTTCTATTCTATTTTATTTTAATTAGAAACTTGAATTTTAGTTGATGAATTTGAACTTTGTGAATTTGATTTGTGTTAAATTTGGATATTACTCGTGATTTGTAAATTTATGTTTTAGATATTAATTATGATTTGTGGATTTGGATATTGAAATATTAAGTTTTGTGAATTTTGGTCGCGGGTAGCGGGTACCCGACAGGTGGCGGCTTTGCGGGTACCTGACGGGTGGTGCGAATCTGCGGGTGGTGGGTATGGGTGGTGATGGTACCCATTGCAGGTCACTGGTACGGGTATGAGTATAAGATTTGTTCGCGGGTATAAATATGGATATCAACTATCCAGGCTCGCCGTATCTGATTGCCTTCCCTAGATACGATAGTGCCACCTGCACATTTTTTTTAAATAATTAAAAAAAAAAAAAAAAACTCTCCGTACTAAGTTTAGTTTTACGGTAGAGAGCGTTCTTCCGTCTAACTAACCTATTGAGTATGACAAAAACTTGTGTCAGCCGGAGGCACCGTGCGGCCGGGCCCAAAGTGCCAATCTTTATACAGAAAAGTGTCAATCTATATGAATAAAAGTGTCAATCTTTAACATAATTATTTTACGAATAAAATGACAATTTTTAAAAGTGCCAATCTTTATACAAAAAAGTGTCAATCTATATGAATAAAAGTGCCATTATTTTAGCCCGGCCGCACGGTGCCTCCGGCTGACCCAAGTGTGTCCCATTGAGTATTGAGATTTGAACGTATTTTCAAGTGGTTTGAATAGCGCCAAATTTATACTGTTTCAATAGGATTATTTTCAAATATGAATTATATTCAAAATCTCTACATAAACTAATTATTTGTCAGACTACCACATTTCTTTGAAAATGTTAATTATAATTATTAAATTGGACTAGTTTGACTAAAAGAAAATCGCGCGCTCACAAGGGAAAGATCTTCCTATGTTAATAGGAAATTGAAATAAATCTGATCCGCACGCTCACAAGAAAATTGAAATAAATATGATTGCATGAAAGTCCATGCAATCAGATTTATTTGCAATCAGATTTATTTCAATTTTAATAGGACCAATTTCCCCCCCCCCCCCCCCTTCAATTTACAACAATAACTATAATCTAAACTATATATTAAACATGAATTCAAAATTAAAATCAATTTGGATGATAATTTTGTTTCAAGATCATAATTTCTACTAATTTTATTTAATTATAATAATGAAAAAAGGCATTTAAAATTTTAGGAGAAACCATGCGGATCTTAATCTCCCACTTGGGTGATGTTATGTATTCCATTATGCAGATCCCTAATGTTAGTCTCCACTTGCGCCGCGTGTTGGAATCTAAGAGTAGATTTCATCTCTTAGTTTTTGTCGTTCTCCACTTATTTTTTTAGTGTGTTTTGTATAGGTTTATACAATATAGAAGCTAGATTAAGGGGGAGTGATGATGTGGTTGATGATGTGGCAGATACAGAGCTCGTGGGCTGCAGAGCTGATGTGTGATCAAGCCCAAGCCCAATATCATAGTGGACTTATAGTGGACGTTTTCAGCTAGGGTTTGGAGCCACGAGATAGGGGTTGAGGGAGGATAAAATTTGATCATATTTGATCTTATCTAAAACAAAACATTAACTTGGTGGCTAATAATCAAGTTGTATATAAGGAGGAGATTCATAGGAGATTAGAGAATGGTTTTTTTTGGAGAAAAAGAGAGAGAGAGAGAGTTATTTGAGAGACATCCAAAACGTTTTAGTTGAGTAATACTAGCATAATACAACTAGTTTAATGGATAGTTAGATTGTTTTTTGTTAGTAGCTTTTAATCTTTCGTTTCCTCAATTATGGTTTGTAATTCTTCGTGAATTATAGTGTTTGTTTCGCCTTGAGACATCTACAAGATATTATACATATATCTTGTAGAAAAACCATCTTCTTTGTCTTCGTTCTATTTTTGTTTTTCCGTTGCGTCAGTCTCTGAGGAGGTGCTCACAGAGTTAGCCTCTGTGGGTACCTCTGTGCATCCTCGCCCTATGTTTATAGTTTTTTCGTTACGTTTGTGTTCGAAGTTGCACTCATAGTGCTGCTCACAGTGAACACCTCTGTTTATGCCACCGGTTGATGCCAATATCGTGCCTCGTTATTTTAGAGGATTTTAAACATTGTTAGATCCGGGTTGAAGATCAACAACAATAGAAAATACAAATCGAGTTCGTGAATGATTGAATCCTTAAGATGAACATAAGAACTGATGGAAGGAGGATCAAATCCTCTAGATCCTAGTGAATGGCCTTCAATTCCAGCTCATATTGCCGGGAACCTTGAAGAATTCCTGCAAAACAAAGCCGGAGGAGCGGGTGGGGGTCCTCCGGGAAGAACCTCCGACGCCCAAGTCAGTATCAAGTACTGTAAAAATTGTTGAGGGTTCTTGGAGAAGAAACCTCTAGAGTGAGTGTGTGTTGATTCGCGCTAGAAGCACGTAATCTTCAGTGTAAAGTCTAGAGTGAGAGAATTGTTACCAAATATGCAGTGGTTGCCATATATTTATAGTTGTAGGAGAGGCGGTGGCATTTCTGTAAACTATCTTTGTTGTAAAGGGCAATATTAATTATGCTAGTATTTTTAGAGAAGATTCTAGCTCTTCAAGGAAAATGCTAGATCCTTGGGGAAGATGCTAGCTTCTCGGAGATGCTAGATCTTTAAGGTAGATGCTCGCTTCTCTGAGATGCCAGATCCCGAGGGAAGATGCAGATCCCTAGTGGAAATGTCAGATCCCGAGAGAAGGTCCAGATCCCTAGCGAAGATGTCAGATGCTAGGATCTACACGAAAGATGCCAGATGCCTGGATCTACACGGGAGATGCCAGATGCCTGGATCTACGGAAGATGCCAGATGCTAGGATCTACACGAAAGATGCCAGATCCCGAAGAAATACGGTAGATCCTGAGGGAAGATACCAGATACCAAGAAAGATGGCAGATCCCTGAAGAAGATGGTAGGTCCTGAGGGAAAATGGTAGATCCCTCAAGGAAGATGCGGTCTCGGCCAGACGCTAGCATCTTCAAGGAAAATGCTAGATCCTAAAAGGAGAGCTCTCTAGGCTAGATACTAAGTCTTTTGGCGACTTTTCGGGAGTGTTTTCATATAAGGTTTATTCAAGCTCAAGGCTTATGCCTTGTCGTTCATTCAAAGGACAAGTGTCTCTTTCCCATTTGCTTATTCTTAACTAGTGACGCCACGTATTACTATGATGTGGAATGAGCTGATTTAGTCCCTATCAGCTACTCCCCCCTGCTCCGAGAGACCTTGTTTTTGGAACAAGTCTATCAGGAGCAAATAATTTTATTGCTCACGTTACTATTTGTTCTACTTCATTTAAGTAGTAGGTTTTTTTTTTTTTTTTTTTTTTTTTTTTTTTTTTGGAAAATTTTTTTTCTCATAAAAAATTAATTTTATGAAATAGATATTCGCCTTATACGGCGGGATATAGGGGGTATACTCCCCCCCTCCCAAGTGAATTATAAGAAAACGAAAGAATTATAATTCATAGACTCAATGGTCTATCTTGGAAGATACAAGCTGCTTGAAATTGTTAGCGTTCCAAGGTATTGGTAGAACCCATTTTTTATATGTTTTTGAGCTCCTATACTTCTTTCAATATTTCAGTGACCAATTATGGTCCTTCCTAATTTGTAGAGATGTATGTGCATGTGCAGATATAACTGCAAGAGTGCAGATGCATATTTGAATCTATTTGTAGAAATATAGGTGTGGAGGCATAAAAGCGCAGATCAGAATCTGTCTGTAGAATAACAGATCAGAATCTGTCTGTAGAAGTGCAGATCTAACTCTATCTACAGAAGTGCAGATGTAAATCTGTTTGACAGAAATGCAGGTCTAAATCTGTCTGACAGAAATGCGGGCCTGAATCTATCTGTAAAGTAAGTTTAGGTGCAGATTTGAATCTACTTGTAAAAATGTAGATCAGCATATGTGTGCAGAAGTGTAGATGCAGATATGGATCTACTTGCAGAAGGGTAGACAAATTTTGTTTACAAAAATGCAGATTTGAATTTGTCCGCTGAAGTGCAGATCTGGCTGCCATTAGTTGTTTCATTTGCTTCTAGAATGAATTATTAATTGCCTATTATAATGTGCAGATCCTTGACGAACTCGATTCGTCAAATGTGCAGACAAATTCTTTTTTTTTTCTTTGAGCTCATAGACTCTTCATTTCAATATTTCAGTGACCAGTTATGGTCTTTTCTAATTTGCAGAAATGTATGTGCAAATACAACGGTAGGAGCACAGATGCAGATTTGAATATGCCAGAAGCGTCGGCATAAATTTGAATCTATTTGTAGAAGTACAAATCTGAGTCTGTCTGCAGAAGTGCAGATGCAGATCCGAGTCTACAGAAGTGGTACATGTCCGAATCTATTTGTAGATGCGCATATCATAATCTGTCTACAGAAGTGCATGCAAATCCGATTCTGTAGAAGTGCAGATCGAAACTGTCTGCAAAGTGCAGGTGCAGATATGAATCTGCTTGTGGAAGCGTAGATCAGAATCTGTCAACAAAAGTGTAGATCTGAATCTTTTTGTAGAAGCGCAGATCTTTTTGCAGATCTGAATCTGCCTGCAGAAGCACAGATTCGAATCTTTTTATAGAACCGCAGATCTTTTTGCAGATCTGGATCCACATGCAGAAGTGCAGTTCTGAATCTGTCTAGAGATCTGAATTTTTCTGCAGATCTGGAGATCTGAATATGTATGCAGATCTGAATAGGTCTGCAAAGTGCAGATCTGAATTTGTCTGCAGAAGCGTGCAAAGTGCAGATCTGAATTTATCTGGAGATCTGAATCTGTCTGCAGATCTTAATATGTCTTCTTCTAAGTGGCATCTTCTATGAGACCTGCCTATACTTCATCCATGTTGGCAGCATGGGTACCTTAGTGCTTCTTCTCGCTTGTGGTGCTGAAACTATGCGAAAGTGTTCTTCTACCCTATTGGGAGAAGTATCATGTATGGTATAGTGATGTAGACCCAAAATTTGGGCAAATTTTAAATCTTTACCCGTCCTTTTTCTAAAAGACATAAGATAGATCAATCGATTAGTTTATTAATTTTCAGGAGAAACTTATAGTTTTACCTGGAATGGGGCACTTGGAACTTTGTTCCATTTTTATATACCCAAGTATTTACTTAATAGAACAATTTATATTTGAGTAAGTACTTGAGACTTTGTCTCGTATTTTCTTTCTAGATGCCTACTTTGTCAGGCTTTTTTTATTTTATCGGAGCCCAAGAGTTTTTGGGGCTTATCCGGGATTTTTATTTCATCGGAGCCCATGAGTTATGGGGCTTATCCGGAAATGTAGAGTTTTGGCATTTGAGTGAGGTACTTGAGACTTTATCTCGTGTTTTCTTTCTATATGCCTACTTTGTAGGGCTTTTTTATTTCATCGGAGCCCATGAGTTTTGGGGCTTATCCGGAAATATAGAGCTTTGGCATTTGAGTGAGGTACCTGCAACATAGGCAGGGTTTATCCTTTCAGTTCTGCCAATGACTCTGTGCTAAGGAGGATTTGGTTATGAGGATAGTGGCCGCAGAGCCTAGATCTTTTGCCAGGGCTTATCCTTGGTTATCACTACCTCATTCCATCTCCTATTTTATTTATCATTTCCCAAGGGTGTGCTCGTAGCATTTCCAATTCAAATGCATAGAAGTAATTTTAAACTCACCAAAATAAGTGGTAGCAAGGTTTGATGCTTCTTTCGCATTCAAGATTCAAGTACAATCAAGGTTTAAAGAGTACCAATTTTTCTAGAGGCTTTCTGGTTTGTATAGTTGAGGTTCTCAAAAATAGATGCTCCATTTGGCCTCAAGTGCTTATTTGCAAGAATATTTGCTCCTTCTTTATCTTTCATGTTGCTCGCTTTTCAATGAGCGAGTCATCCAATGTTACAAAACTTTTTGAGCTACAAAAGTTAGTAAAATATGAGGGCCCTTGAGGGCATAGTTATACACCACCTAGACAGTGGAATAATAACATAGTTTAGTTTCCTAAAAAATTAAATCAAAGTAAGAACTAGGGTAGAGACTTCCTGTGTTCTTCCCATTTTTTGAGATCATCATGATAGATGTGAGGGGCTGATTAGAGGCAGAACTTGTTCTACCGTACTTCTGGCTTTCTGATTCTTTCGGTGCTTCTGCACCTCTGTGTGCTTTTGGCATTTCTGGGCCTTCGCTTCTAGCACTTTCGTGCTTCTGCGCTCATGGTTCTTCTGGGCCTCTACTTCTGGCGCTTCTGTGCATCTGCGCTTCTGCATAGCACTTGGCATAAATGCATTTTCCCCCTTCTACTTTTATTTATTTGCATTATTCCCTTGTAAAGGAAATCACCCTGTGCTATCAATCTTTTTTCAAGCACAAAGTTAGTAAAATACGTAGAGCCCTTAAGTGGAGGGCTGTACATCAGCAGAAAAAGCCAATAGAAAAAACTTTGCTCAAACTATGAACATATTTAATTTATCCAACAACACCCTATGCAAGAAAAGGATTTATTGATATCAGAAATCTGGACATCGTTACTGAAAAACCTGTCAGCAAAGGGTCATGAAGATCTGAGCATAAGCGCAAATGTTGCATGGATTTCTATTTTCGTATCTGGCGTCAGGCCATGGCTTGTTCGTAGATGGTTCCTCATGTGAGCACTAGCTACTTCTAATGGAACATTTGTATACAAGTGCCTCTTAGAAGATTTGGTAGCTATTTCGGGAATCTGCCTTTTCGCCTATTTTCCCTGCTTTTGAGTTTTGACAGAGAAGCATAACTGACTTTCTATGAATTATCATAAAAGTTCGCTGTTATTTCCCCAAAAAAATTGATTGAAATGAAGATTAGATTAGGGATTCCCTGAATTTTTCCTGTTTTCTGCAACTTGGTGCTTCTGATTTCTAAACCAATAGCATCTGGCAGCAAATATGCAGACTTGGCAGAAGGTAGGAAGACTTGTGTGCGGGTACCTCTTTGAGTAAACACCTGTTCTTCTTTTAACAGATCTTGTCCTTTAAACAGTCACAAGATCATGAATGCAAGGTGATGAGAAGGTTTGGCAGAAGACCTCTCCGTGAGCACCTGGTCCTAATTATTTATATAAGCATTACTCATAAAATCTGCGTCAAAAATGGTAGAAACAGAGGTGTGTTTAAACACATTGATTAAGAGAAAATTCTAAGAGTTAGCATAATAGCCACATGAAATAATTTTTGATCTCCGTGCTCAACTAAAAAACAAGCACAAACAATCAAGATAATATGTTGATACTAAATTCATATAGCTTACTATATAGGCATTTAGCCAAGAATTATTGTGATAATTTGAAGAAATAAAACTTCCTGTAAAATCTCTTTTTTCAGCCAGCCAGGAAACCATTTGCTTATTTAGCAACACCAGGTTGCAAGGTTGATAGGATTTGAACGGTGTAGTTCCAGTCTTCATGGCAGATGAGGTGCTTAATTTGTCATCATAGCCAAGTGCAGTTCCACATCTTGGCGATTGGAATTTTTAGCATTCCACCATAAATTATTTCAGAAGATGAACATCTGAGCTATTTCTTTTGTTTACATTACTTCTTTTTCAAGAAGAAACCTGTTCTATGAACATTCTTAAGGACCAAAAGATTAGTATAATATCATCAGATGATATGAAATTCAAGTGCAATAAAATATGCACACTTATAAACAAGTATCGAGTTTATCCGAAGAGAGAAGAATGAAGAAATTTAAACTTTCTGGTGCTTGATTATATTCCATCCTTGTGGAGAAAAATCATATATCACAAAGCTTCTCAAGCAGAAATATCAATAGCATAAAAAAGGCTCTTAGGATTGAATCCATAAATAATATTTATTAAAAAAAACATAGCATTGCCTGCTTCATGAGCATAACTTTTACTGTGATGTTTGCTCAATAACACCTTGAGTAGAAAGAAATATATATTTTATTTTTGTTATTTTGATATAACATTTACTGTTGGATTCTAATGGGACATACACCCTCCCCAATAGGGGGTGCTAAATACCTGACTCGAGTAAGGATTTAGCATCCACAAAACTGCTTTATGCAAGAATTTGGCGACAGGTGTATTAACCTGGCAACATGTACGACAGTCGGAGTAAGTACGGGTGCCTTGTCTGCATCCTTTCAACAGGACCTGGACGAGGGCATGGCTCCTGCCTCCAATTATGTCATTTGATCCGAACACATCGATGAAGAAAAGGTTCCAATAGCATAATAATGATATGAAATAATTTTTGATTTCCATATGCTTTATGTAAAGCAAACGCAGAAAATCAGAACCAAAAGTTGGGGCTAAATCCAGATAGTTTACTCTGTAAATATTAGCCAAAAATCTTTATAATAAATTAAAGGAGTTAAACTTCCTGTAAAAGTTCTTTTTGAACTTGGCAGATCAACAGCTTCACAAGTGTATTTATCTAGGCGGGGACATCACGGTTGTGTTTGGAGATTGCTTCCTTCTAAGGGAAAAGAACATCCTGTTCTAGGGAAATTATGGTTGTTTCTTAATAACGATTGGAGTATAGAGAGATATTTGGTTCTCGATGATTCTGATGGAATTTCTGCTCATGAACAAAGGCAAAATTGTTATTCCGAAATAATCATCAAAGATAATTTTCATAGTTCCCTTCCAGTAGGGACTCACACCCTCCCCAACAGTGGGTGCTAATTTTGCACACGCGTTTGAGATTATAGAAATTCTACAGAATTTATAAAAGATGTAAGTAAATGATACTTAGCTCGGATGAGGATTTAGCATCCACAACTAGTTTATTTGAGGATTTAGCGTCAAGCACGTTAACCTTCATTTTTTTCCATTTCATTTTGCTTGCCTTGCTTCTTTCTTCAGGGAAGGAGATTCCTGTACTGGAGGAATTAAACATGAGGACCAGCATCAGAGCAGCTACAATTCTTTTCATAGATATACAATTTAAATATCAAACTTCGAACAAGAGTTCAAATTAATCCCAAGAATTAGCTGTTGCGCTGACGCATTTCTCATGATCCAAATAAAATTCAGCTTGTAATTTATGAAATTGATATGCTAAGTAGGAAGTATTGTGGCCTGTAATCTGCTCTTCATTGAGGACAGATAGCTTGGTGTGAGTGGCTGAACCCGCCCTTTCATTTTGCATCGAATTTGCTAATGAAAATCATGTACAGTTTCATGGCCTTGCAGCTTGGTGTTTTTGCCAACTTTGCTTGGCTGCACATGGGCGGAGCTACATTGGCTCGCCATTTCCCTCTGCAACATTAACATAATTACGTCAAATAACACAAAAACTCCAACTTAAATGATGGTGAAAATGACTTTAAAGCTTGACGAATTGTGTTTAGTGAGATTGTCGCATCGCACGACTCTGTCCAACATCGACTTGAACTGAATTTTAAGGTTATACAAAGTGGAGCAGTTTGCCAAGCTCGGATATGAAGTGATACTACACGAAAATATCGCAGGCACAGGTGTCAGCAAGAGTAGCAAGAATGTCTTTCTTTGAGGCATTTCATCGAACACCTTTATGTTCTCCTGTAGTTTAACAATAGTTTTTCTCCAATATTAGACTCAATGGAAAATATGAAACAGGCTTTCAATCTGCAATTCAAAAATCCATGTTAGTTTCGCACAGGAAATTAACCCAATCAAGAGGGAGTTGCTTAAAGCATTTGAAGGCAATATTGTTCATTGCTCCACTTCATGAGTACAACTCTACGAGGATCATAACTTAAATCCCTCTCCACTAATAAAGACAAAAGAGTTTAAAGGGCTATGATTCTGTAAAGCATTTCTTCAAATACTTGTTGAGCACGCGTATGAAGCTAACTTTGATGGAAGAGAAGGAGGTGTGACAGCCCCAATTTCAACCACCATGGCCAAAATTTATGCTCACGGATGAAAATAATTCTTCTGTTATGAGCATATTTCTCCATACCTCACAGCTACATTATCACATAATCTATCAATGGCTAATAAATAAGAGATGTCGAAATGATATTACCGACTTCAACTGGAAATTTAACTTGGCCATTTATAGCTTGATGCTAGCGACATCTTGGTGTTTCCGCCAGCTCTGTTAGACTGCCTATAGGAGGAGTGACGATTGCTCTTAATTTCTCCTGTTAGGCGTGAGACGCAGCACCATACTAATTTAAACCGAAAATATAAGGTATTATATAGTGGAACGATCAGCAGGTTTCGACAAGAGGTGAAGCAAGTCGTTCTTCTTTGAGATATTCTATCGAACACCTGATGGGCATTCCTGCTACGTTTTCCTATTTCAAGATGTATATTCTCCGGAACACTCCAGATTCGAGAATCCAATTCATAACAATTTTCCTTCACTTCCCCCTCTCCTTGCTCGCACGGCGAGCATTTATCAAGAGTCAAGCAGATGCAATTTAATCGCAACAATAGCGTCAAGCCTCATGGCTCTAGGTTTCTTAAAACCACAATTAATTATGCCTGGTGATCTCAACGCAAGGAGAACGTGATATTCTGATTGGCTACTGAGCAGGTCATGGCAGCTAAATCATCAACGAAGGAGGGCGCGATATCTTCATTAACCATGGAGGAGAAGACTTGGTGCGGCTCCATTTTCTTGGTTTTAATCTACAAAATAAAGAAACCTAAGCGATTTCTTCTTGGTTGAAGCTGCCGTAGTTGGAATAGATGTCCGGAGGGGGTGGCTTTCTGATCTCGAAATTTCCTTTCCAGATCTGGGTAATTGCTCCCAATCTTATTTAATTTCTAGAGAAATGGTGAACACTCCATATAATATTCCTGCTAAATCTGCAGAAAAAATAAACAAAATTCTAGAGATTTTGTTAATATCATCCAATTTCAAAGAATTTGTTCTTCAACGAAGAGGAACATTAACAGATCTAAAGGGAAGCGTGTATGCTTCGAAGAGAAAATCGACGTCTTAGTCAAAATTTCCCACAGACGGCGCCAGTTGTTAGATCCGGGTTGAAGATCAACAACAATAGAAAATACAAATCGAGTTCGTGAATGATTGAATCCTTAAGATGAACATAAGAACTGATGGAAGGAGGATCAAATCCTCTAGATCCTAGTGAATGGCCTTCAATTTCAGCTCATATTGCCGGGAACCTTGAAGAATTCCTGCAAAACAAAGCCGGAGGAGCGGGTGGGGGTCCTCCGGGAAGAACCTCCGACGCCCAAGTCAGTATCAAGTACTGGAAAAATTGTTGAGGGTTCTTGGAGAAGAAACCTCTAGAGTGAGTGTGTGTTGATTCGCGCTAGAAGCACGTAATCTTCAGTGTAAAGTCTAGAGTGAGAGAATTGTTACCAAATATGCAGTGGTTGCCATATATTTATAGTTGTAGGAGAGGCGGTGGCATTTCTGTAAACTATCTTTGTTGTAAAGGGCAATATTAATTATGCTAGTATTTTTAGAGAAGATTCTAGCTCTTCAAGGAAAATGCTAGATCCTTGGGGAAGATGCTAGCTTCTCGGAGATGCTAGATCTTTAAGGTAGATGCTCGCTTCTCTGAGATGCCAGATCCCGAGGGAAGATGCAGATCCCTAGTGGAAATGTCAGATCCCGAGAGAAGGTCCAGATCCCTAGCGAAGATGTCAGATGCTAGGATCTACACGAAAGATGCCAGATGCCTGGATCTACACGGGAGATGCCAGATGCCTGGATCTACGGAAGATGCCAGATGCTAGGATCTACACGAAAGATGCCAGATCCCGAAGAAATACGGTAGATCCTGAGGGAAGATGCCAGATCCCAAGAAAGATGGCAGATCCCTGAAGAAGATGGTAGGTCCTGAGGGAAAATGGTAGATCCCTCAAGGAAGATGCGGTCTCGGCCAGATGCTAGCATCTTCAAGGAAAATGCTAGATCCTAAAAGGAGAGCTCTCTAGGCTAGATACTAAGTCTTTTGGCGACTTTTCGGGAGTGTTTTCATATAAGGGTTTATTCAAGCTCAAGGCTTATGCCTTGTCGTTCATTCAAAGGACAAGTGTCTCTTTCCCATTTGCTTATTCTTAACTAGTGACGTCACGTATTACTATGATGTGGAATGAGCTGATTTAGTCCCTATCAAACATAGCCCCCTTTTCTCTCTCTATATAGTCCCCAAATAAAAATAATAATAAAATTAATTTTAAATGTACAATTATATCCTTACATATCATCCCACAATATCATTAAAATTATAACTGCATAGCCTCCACTTTAAAAAATAGAAAAGTGTTTTTTTGAGAATGCGAACCAAAAAGTTACTAGAGTACATATCGATATAGCCCCTTGAAACCAATCCCAAAAGCCAAACACTAAAACTTCAAACAATTTTTTTTCCCTTACCTTTTTCTCACTATCGTTACAAAATGTACAACTCAATCGTCACTCTTAAATGGCAGAACTACAATCTTGTATCTCTCCCCTCTTTTTTATGCCATGTTATTACAGTATGTAATCACCTCAACTTTTAACATGGAACTTTTGTTCTAACAGGTCAATTCACATCGATAGCTCTTCTAGTCTAAATAGCTTACCACTTCTCCAATTTGTCGGAGAAATTTCCGAATAATTCAAACCTTACTTCAAACACGAGTTCAAGCGATTAATCCCATCATATTTTTATACATGATAATCCAGCAAATGCTGTTTGTGTTCTCTTCTGAATACCCAGTTCTCCCAAATCCATTCCTATCCAAAGGGCTACAGGCTTCCTCTTTCGGCTACTTCGAGGTGATGACCGGAATGTGCGAGCAGCTTCTTCGGATGCTTCGACTCCCCTTCTTCTATAGTATCGATAGTGATGAACATACATTTCTTCCGAGCATTATTGTTCTTCTACATAATTTAGTTCTCATTCCATCTTTTTAAAACGTGCGTTCTTCGAAGGGGCTATACTGATATGTATATAATCTTCTGGTTTTACGGCTTACACAACGGAGGCTATGTATGAATTTTAACTATCGGTGGCTATATTGATATCTTATTTTGTTAAGAATTTAATATTAGTTGCTATATAAGGACATAATTGTACATTTAAAATTAGTTTTATTTTTAATTTTATTTGGGGCTATATAGAGAGAACAGAGAGCTATGTTTAAAATCCCCTTATTTTATGGTGGGCCAGGCCATAAATTATAATGAATTCTCGGGTGACTGAAATATTTTCCATCAAAATGGGCTGGGCTTTTAAGGATGGTTCAAATTGTTTTTTAGGCTTGCAATAAATATCCCCTCTGTATTATTCCAAAATTCTTAGGAGTATTTGGTATGTTCCATATATTAGTTTCATTTTTTAAAATATAAATGTTTGTCTATCTATTATTTGTTTTTAACTCTGCACGGATTTTAATATAAATTAAATTATAAAATTTTGAATTATCATAACTTTTTTGTTCATTTTTCGACTTTTACAATTTTTATATATACAATCTTTTATTTAAGATCAACTATGAATGTGTTTTTATGAATTTATGATGTTCTACTTTAAAAAGAATGAATCTAAATTAAAATGTTAAACAATACATTTTATCTTTAAATAAGCTCTTTTAAAATATTGTGATGAAAAGTTTTGGGACTAATATAGAGGTACGGAGGGAGTATATCTTTTGTTGTTGTTTGATAAAAAAAATACTATAAATCTATATTTTCTAATTGAGAA
Organism: Mentha longifolia; assembly: GCA_001642375.2. Taxonomy (NCBI): domain Eukaryota; kingdom Viridiplantae; phylum Streptophyta; class Magnoliopsida; order Lamiales; family Lamiaceae; genus Mentha; species Mentha longifolia. The sequence continues at coordinate 14,002,124 of CM038115.1, read as the reverse complement.
TTCTGTGAGACTGATTTGTTCATGGCTATTAAGTATTCATTCACAAGGACTCATTAGGAAGATTTGAAGAAAATTCATAAAAGAATCTTATCAATGTGTTGCGAATATAGAAAGGAAAATAATAATAATAATAATAATATCAGATTCATAGCTTGTGGAAAAATCAAAAGAAGTTGGATTCGTTGAATAATAAAAAAAGGGGTCAACTTTCATTGTCGTCCTCAAAGATCTTGAGACAGCAATGGAAAGAGAAACTGCATACGGAGCTTCACCAAAGACTATTCGCCCCCTTTAACAATTATTAGCATGGAATATGAAAATTCTAGCGATCAAGGATTTACCACGTAGGCTCGATAGAGAGAAGGATATTTTTGTCATTTTATCCGATCTGATCCAGTGACTTCCATCTCTATTTAAATATAAGCAATTTTTCAAATCATCAATAACATAGAAATATTATTTGGCTTCTCTTAGTTTGGAGCGCACATTTATACAAATATTCTTTGAATTATCAAATGGCGAGGAGGCTTATGCATGCACTCGTTTACGGCAGTTACGCCAATGGAGCCATCGGTTCGAAGGTACAATTAAGTTCGATTTTTTAGCTAGCTTTTGATCGACGTACGTTAATATATATGTTCGATTATTTGCAGCATGTGGAAGTTCCAATTCCTAGTCCCAGAAAAGATGAAGTTCTAATAAAAGTGGAAGCAGCTAGCTTAAATCCAGTTGATTGGAAGGCTTACAATCTCCGAATCATGCTGCGTCCCCTTCTTTCCAGAAATTCTCATTCTCCCGTTCCTAGTAAGTTAACAAAATGATTAATTTGTGTGTGTAGTTTAATTCAATTAACTAATGTTTTGGATTAATTATTAATCAGGTAATGATGTTGCTGGAGAGGTGGTCGAGGTGGGGTCTGGAGTCCATAAATTCAAACCCGGTGATAAAGTCGTTACCATTTTGAGTCTTTACGTAAGTCATCACATTCCAGCATAATTAAAAATGCTTTATTCAATTAATTTCTCAATATCATCTTTATGAATAATCCTAATTTTAATTTTCACAGACTGCAGGCGGTTTAGCTGAATTCTGTGTAGCTAAGGAAAACGTGACGGTTTTAAGGCCGGCAGAAGTCTCCGCCGCAGAAGGCGCGGGCCTTCCCGTTGCCGGCCTCACCGCCTACGTGGCCCTCACGCACTACATCGGGCTCAAGCTCGAACACGAACACGAAGCAGAGCCTCGGAAGAACATTTTGGTAACCGCCGCATCGGGTGGGGTCGGGCAGTACGCGGTCCAGCTGGCAAAGCTAGGGAACGCGCACGTGACGGCCACGTGCGGGGCCCGGAACATGGAGCTAGTGAGAGGCCTGGGGGCGGACGAGGTTATCGACTACAAGACGGCCGAAGGGGCGTCCCTGACGAGCCCGTCGGGAAAGAAATATGACGGGGTGGTGCATTGCGCGCCGCCGATCTCGTGGTCGGCTTTCGAGCCGAATCTCTCGGAAAACGGCGTCGTAGTCGATCTTACTCCGAGTTCCGGCACGATGTGGAATTGTATGGTGAAGAGAATGAGCCGGTCGAAGAAGCAGCTGTTCACTTTCATCTTGAGCCCCAAAGATGATGAAGGTTTAAAGTTTCTTGTTGGATTGGTGAAGGAAGGAAAGCTAAAGACGGTTATCGATTCCAAACATGCTTTGAGTAGAGGTGAAGAAGCTTGGAGCAGAGGTGTTAGTGGACATGCAACTGGGAAGATCATTGTAGAGCCTTGATATATTTTTTATTCGGATATGCCAAACTATTTTTAAATAATGGTTGAGTTTTGCTTTCTGTGCAGCATATCTGATATGGTAAATCAACGTATGTTTTTTGTATATTTATATGTTCATGGATACTGATGGATGGGATAATATCATCTATCCCCATCTAAAATGGTGTCCCAAAATTTAATTTATACTAATTTTATATTATTTTTTATAAAAATAAAAATAATATAGTATAGTAAATCATAATATACATTTATAAGAAAAAAAAAATGAATTTTTTAAAAAATATATACTTTAGTTTTGAATTTTTCAACTCTAATATACTAATAAAAGTGAAATTAAATGCAAAAAAATAATTATAAACCCTAATGGGGATGGGTGAACCCTTGAAAATATAATTTTAATTAAAAATCATTATAAAATTAATTTATTAAAAAAATTTACATGAAACTAGTAAAAATTGAATTTTGGGACACCATTTTAGAGATAGAGGATCTCAAGTCCAGATGGAGGGTGTTACAAATTAAATGGATTTTGATTTTGAAATAATATGGATATTGAACTTCTGCAAGAATTAGTGAACTACAATCAATCAATCTCAATTCAAGGTTTCAAATATCTTGGCTACAACTCCAATTACTCTCGTGCGCTCAAGTTTTCTTCCCCACAGCTTGAAATAAATGAAGCAGCTTAAGGAAGTAGTAAGATGCACCTCCAATGGTGGCATACTCTCTCCTCTCCGTATTACCAAATAAGTCCACTATTTCTTTTTTAGATTTCTCATAATAATACTTCACTTTCCACATTATAATTATACAATTTTTGGGATTATTCCTTTTTTAGATGTCTCATAATAATACTTCACTTCCCACATTACAATTATACAATTTTTGGGGGCAACCATAAAAATAGTCATTTTGAGCTAGTAAAGTAAAAAAATAGTCATTGAGATAAAAAAGATAAAAATTAGTCATTTTTGAAAGTAAAATACATTAATACCCTTAATGAAAATTAACTCTCCTTCCCCAAACCTCACTCACCCAAACACATTCACACACACAAACACACACCCTTACAACAACACATAAACACGCACGCGCACACAACAACGCCACAAACTCACGCACTGCACACACAAACACACATCACCTATTTTTTTTCCTCAATTTTTAGCATTTCTTTTTCAATTGACGAATTGAGGTTCATCAATTCATAAAATCCGTTAAATACAAAACAAAAAAAAATTGTGAATTGTTTCCTTTTCAGGACTAATTCACGAATTCAATTCATAAATTCGTGATTTCAGGGATATATGTGAGTGAATTCACGAATTGAGTCTGTGAATTCGTGATTTTAGGCATTTATGTGAGTGAATTCACAAATTGAGTTTGTGAATTCGTGAATTGCCTCACATTTTTAGAGCAATTCACGACTTAAAATTTGAGAATTCGTTAAAGGGCAAGGGTGTTAGAGTAAGAGTGACTATTATTTATCTTTTTTATCCAAGTGCATATTATTTATCTTTACTATCTCAAAGTGAATATTTTTGCCTATTTCCCCCATTTTTTTTATCAATATATAATCTTATGTAATGTTCGTTGAAATTCACAATTTTATACTCCCTCCGTCCCATTAAGGGTAATTTTGTAAAATTGCATAACTTTATGTTTTTCAAAAAGAAAATGCAATTTCTTAATATATGTAAAAATTGAATGAGGAATTATTTTTGGTGAGAGAGAGAGAGAGGAATTCACAACAAATTACCCTCTAAAGAAATCATAACACAACAAATTATTACTTTTTCCATTTTACAAATTTAGTCCGGGACATTCAAGTGATGATATGAAAATAAACTTATTAATCAATCCGTCCCCCCAAATCCATGCCATTATTTGATTGATACGAATTTTAAGAAGGAATGTAATGGACTTATATTGTTTATTGTAAGTTGATATTAAGTGTAACATAATGTGGGTGGAGGTTGAGTCACATAAGTAGTAAAATTGGTGAATATATAATATAAAATAATATAATTATAGCAATTGAGATATTATATTCCATTTTGGTGTTGCATCTTTTATTGTGCCGTCAAAAGCTCGTCAAGTGTTTAATAAATTTTTTAAATCAACAATAATTAAAGAATTTGTTTAATACATTTTTTAAATTAATAATAATTAAAGAATTCCGTAAATAAAAATATTGATTTAGAAAATACTTTGAAGAGGCGACGAACACTAAAATGTATTAGAGGACAAATTAATTAGTTGTTGAATAAACAAAGGGGTCAACTCCCGCAGTTGAGACTTTTATGAAAAGAAAAATTGCTTACGGAGCTCCCTTGAGTCCTTGACTAAGACTTTTATTCAGCCCGCCTTCAATAAGGGCACATATGAGAAGGGAAAGCGGCCGAGGAATTGCCACATAGGCTAGATGGAAGGGTATTTTTGTCATCTCACAGTAATTCCATCTCTATTTATCAAGATACTTTTGTGCAAGAAAAATTATATTCCATTCAAAACCGTTTGTTCAGTCAGTTGTATAATATTCGTTATTGTATCAAATGGCGACGAGGTTGATGCACGCGCTTGTTTACGGCGGTCACGCCGACGGAGCTATTGGTTTAAAGGTAAAATTTTTATGATTAATCTTGTTCCGTTGGTGTAAGATTCTTAAGTGATATTTTTGTTGGATGGTAAGTTTTGTGTGTGGCCTTAATTGTTTGCAGCATGTGGAAGTTCCAATTCCTAGTCCCAGGAAAGATGAAGTTCTAATAAAAGTGGAAGCAGCCAGCATTAACCCAGTTGATTGGAAGATCTACAATCTTAGAATCCTGCTCAACCCCCTTCTCTCTAGGAGTTCCCATCCTCCCATTCCAAGTAATTTATTAATTCACCTTCTTCGCCTTCTAATAATACTATCACATTCCATCAAATCTTATGTTTGCACCAATTAATTAGACTACTTACTTTTCAATTTCAATTTCAATTTCAATTTTAATTTTGTGGATTAGGTAATGACGTGGCAGGAGAGGTGGTGGAGGTCGGATCCGGAGTCCGAAAATTCAAACCCGGCGATAAAGTTGTCACCGTTTTAAATATATATGTATGCACTAGCTCACAAAATTACAAATGCATATATGGTCCATTTAATTTAATTTAACTTAACTATTTTGTACTACTATTTCTAAAACATAATCTATGAACAGACTGCAGGTGGCTTATCTGAGTACTGTGTGTCCAAGGAAAACGTGACGGTTTTAAGGCCGGCGGAAGTCTCAGCCGCCGATGGCGCGGGCCTTCCCGTTGCCGGCCTCACTGCCTACGTGTCCCTCACGCACTATATCGGCCTCAAACTCAACAAGCACGAACCCCAGCCCCAGAAGAACATTCTGGTGACCGCCGCTTCCGGTGGGGTCGGGCAGTACGCGGTCCAGCTGGCGAAGCTAGGGAGCGCGCACGTGACGGCCACGTGCGGGGCCCGCAACATGGAGCTGGTGAGAGGCCTGGGGGCGGACGAGGTTCTGGACTACAAGACGGCGGAAGGGGCGGCCCTGAGGAGCCCGTCGGGAAGGAAATACGACGCGGTCATACATTGCGCCCCCACGGTTGGCTGGTCGGTTTTCGAGCCGAACCTCTCCCAAAACGGCGTCGTGATCGATCTGATTCCGAGTACTGGCACTAAGTGGACTTCTATCGTCAAGAGAATCACTTGCTCCAAGAAGAAGTTGTTCACCTTCCTCTTGACTCCCCAAGATGATATAGGGTTGGAGTTCCTTGTTGGATTGGTGAAGGAAGGGAAGCTTAAGACGGTTATCGACTCCAAACATGCTTTGAGCAGAGGCGAAGATGCTTGGAGCAGAGGTGTTAGTGGACATGCAACTGGAAAAATTATTATCGAGCCCTAATTTTTTTTTGTTTTTTTGAGTACTTATTCAAATTTAGCTTGAGCTATATATCATTGTTGCTAAGTATGTATATTGTTTATTTTTTTCTGTATTTATTTATGCGACACTTGTAGTAGCACCCTCATTATTGGGTATGTTTTTGCAAATGGGCTGGTAAAAGGAATATCAGTATGGGGGATTTTAATCATAGCCTCCATTTCTCTCACCATAGCCCCCAAATATAATAAAATATAAAAATAATTATGAATTGACTTTTACACCCTTATATAGCCCCCATCAAATTTTTAATAAACTAAATTATAACTTCCTTTCAAATTTCGTAGCCACCGCATAACATCCATTATCGATTTCATTTTCCTGGTAGAGAATACCATCGTCGAAACTATGTCTCAAAAATATTACTATTAAGAAACATTGTCTATAGAAGAAAAGCAAACAAAATTATCAACTTTGATTTACAATCACACTATACTAGAACAAAAAACATAAACTCAACAGAAACTACAGTAGTCAAGTATAAAATCAATACCTAAGAAAAATGAAATTTGAGTTACTATTCATTTTCCCAGCAAACTAACGCTCGAAAAACCAAAGATATTATGTGGCTTAGAAGTTAGGTGTATTTTCCGGCAATTAATCCTTTTCATTAACAATAATAACTCACCAATAAGTTTCCTAGATGTAGACATGCAACAAATAGTTAAGCTACAATATCATCATACGATCGGTTTTATATATGCATCAACAACGGAGTTCAAAGGTAATTCAGACCTCAAAACTGTTAATGAACAACACAAAAAAAAAAAAAAATCTCCAGAGGAAACTAAATTTAATAGAAACTACAGTAGTCAGGTAGTATAAAATGAATTACCTAAGAAAAAGTAAATTACACCACTTTGATTTACTATTCCTTTTCCCTCTAGAACAAGGCTGGAGAAACCAAAATGTTTAAGCAGACTATCGTATCATGTTCACTCATCTCGAAAAAGTAATAAGAATGATTCATATCCACAAGTTTAGTCGAGGAGGGAGCAGTGAGTTATTGCTAGAGAAACTATATTCATTGAACTTAATATGTTTGGTTCCCTCTAATTTCAACAAAAATGCAAGAACCAAAATATATTCTCCACTAGATGGGTGCCGACCGAAGCAAGAGCAGAACTAGTTTTCGAATTTGATATCATTTGTTATAGATGGAGTTTGGTGTATGTACCTCGTACTTCCCGGTACTTGAATTCAAAACTCCGATTGAATCAATGGAGTCTTTGTACCTCGTTCTCCGTCAGGAAAATAAATTCGACGATGGCTGCTATACGGAGGCTATGAAATTTGAACGGAAGTGTAAAATTTAATTTATTAAAAATTTGAGGGGCTATACAATATAAGGGTATAAGTGTCCATTCATAATTACTTTTATATTTATTATATTTGGGGGCTATGGTGAGAGAAACGGTGGCTATGTTTAAAATCCCCCTCAGTATTTAACACATTTGGCCATTGACTCTCGGGCCCACTAATATGGGCCCAAAACCGAAGGTGGTTAATGGGTTAATATGTCCTAAAAAGAAGGGTAATATCGTCATGAGATAAAGCAGGGGACCTATCCTCCATATCCCCACCACTTTTTATATTTTTATATTGTAATGAATTAATGTCTTCCAAAGATTAATTGCTTATTATTGAATAAAATAATGTGAACAAATCTCCCATTGCGTATTATAATATTCATTTATTCATATTAAAATGCGTTTGGTTTCTTCCCCAACGCTACTTCTGCGGATTTTCTGTTTTTTATATTCACAACGTAGCTCCTTTTGATCCAATTCCTTCATACTCTCTCTCTCTCTCTTTCTTGGTTTCAACGATTCCCATATTGTTTCTGCATTCCTGATCCGAATATCCAATTTCTCTCTCTAGACACACATACATATATATATATATTTCTCTCTCTAGATCTTCCTTCTTCTCTATTACATGGCGTGTTGTTATTTCTTATGAGGTGAGTTCACTTCGCCGCTACGTTCATGTTTTTTTTTTAATCGCGAAAATTGTTGGCGAAGTAGTTTGGCGACGATGTCGTCCGTCCCAGATTCTGTGCTTGTGGCATTGATTGGTCGTATACTGCCGCAATATGAATTTACTCAAATGATTGTAATTCTGTTACTCTTTTTATTTATATATTCAAATTCTTATTTTTTAGTTAATCGTGGTTAGTATTGCTGTGTTTTTCTTTGACGTCAGTATTTCCGGCGTTATTTTGCTGGTTTTAGTCTTTAGTTTTTCTAATGTTTTTCGTTTTTTTGCATTCCTTTTGTTCTGTGGCGGAGATGTTAGATTGATTGATTGGAATTTTTTTTTTTTTTTGGGTTCACCTTAATGGATTTTTTATGTTGTATTTTTTTTTTTTCGTGTTGAGAATTGGATGCGGAGTGCAGCTACTCCTTAAATTTATTTTGAGGTTATTCACTAATTATTATTGACTTATTTAAGGTATACCGAGTGAAATTTTACAATCGAGAGGATTCAAACTCTCAAGTTTGGGATAGTTTTTGCATACTCACGATGTCTGTGTTTATGTGTTTATATTCAATAATTACTATTCTCCACGACATGATATATTTAGGACCTTCATTTGATTAAAGATTGATTGATGTACTAAGGCAGAATTTTGGTTCTGGTTAGCTGTTAATTAATTTGGACTGCAGGTTTAACATGTGTTTATTATGTTTTCTTAATGCTATCATATACGGAGTATCTATATTACCGCTTTTAGATATTTTGAATCATCTATTGGCTTGCGTTATAAGGTTTCTACAATTTCACTGATCATCTTTCTCTCTTCATTTTTGACAGATGGGCAAGGTTTGGGTTCATGGATAAGTTTATAGTGATAATTGTAGATAAATTTGAGCATCGATTGTTGAAGTATTTGTAGCAAGGGCGTGCTGGGGCACAGGTGCTGTGCTTTAGATGATTATCACTGCTTGCAGCTAGTTGAGGCTGCAAACAAGCATGTTGATATCATTTTGGTTGATATTCAATCACTCTTACATTGAAAAGTCAGCAGTTTACTACATTTTGTATTATTTGATGGACATAAGCACAGAAGTGTACATACAGTCAGTTGAAAAGCACTGTTTAAACAGTGTAGATACATCTTTGAAGTGGTTAAAACCCCATTAAACTTTGCTTTCCGGATTTCGCGAAACAGAAGAATGGAAAGGTGACTTTTTGTTTGATACTCCTTCGAATATAGGTACTCTTTGAATATGGTTACTCTGACTTACTGACATTTCAGTTTTTTTTTTTCTCTTTCCATTGTCCTTCTAGATATAAAATTTTGGAAGAAATTGGTGATGGAACTGGTGGCTGTGTATATAAAGCCGTAAATATTGAAACATCTGAGATAGTAAGCTCTACCTCCTTCATTTCTGTTCTATTTCCCTATGGAGTACCACAGTCCGAACAAAATATTTAAAGTATAAGTTCCTCATTAACATCTCGTATCTATTACAGGTTGCAGTCAAAAGAATGAAGAGGAAGTTCTATTACTGGGAGGAATGTGTTAATCTACGGGAAGTGAAGGTATGTTGGTCGAATTGATGGTAGCTTTTCACTTGAGGCATCTAAAAATGATGAAGCTGGAAGATTGCAACGGTTGCTTTTATTATTTTTTATATTTAGCTGATACTTCTTTATTTATTTCACTGCAGTCGCTCCGCAGATTGAATCACCCTAAAATCATCAAGTTGTTGGAGATTGTCAGAGAAAATAATGAGCTTTTTTTCATATTTGAGTACATGGTAACAGAATGCACATTCTTTTTTTTTCATTTTTTTTTTTTCATGTATGCACTTTTTGGTATTTCTCAAAGCTGCCAAATTTCTGCATGCACGGCTTGATTCATTTTAAATGTTTTTAAATAATATCCGAAACTGAAATCTATTAACTCCTGACGGTTGCGTTTATATTTCTAGGAATGTAATCTTTACCAAATAATGAAAAATCCCCAAAGATCTCTTTCAGAAGAAGAGATTCGAGCATTGATGTCTCAGGTGTTGCAAGGACTTTCACATGTGCACAAAAATGGATATTTTCATCGAGATCTTAAACCTGGTATTTATATTTTAAACCTTTTCTGTCATATTATTATTAGATTCCATGCTCTGTTTGTTGTTAAAGCAATGTACTAATGTAGAGCTAATTCTCTTAAATCCTTATACTTTCAGAAAATTTACTGGTTACAAATACAACAATAAAGATTGCTGATTTTGGTTTGGCTAGAGAATTATCATCTTCACCTCCTTATACTGATTATGTATCTACACGCTGGTGAGGCATCTTCACCAACATCAATGACCTAGTATAATTTTCAATTAGATCAGTCTTCCTTTTTTGCTTGATGCATATTTTTATTTATCTTTTTTTTCTTGGAAAGGTATCGAGCTCCGGAGGTGTTGTTGCAATCAGCATCCTATACTCCTGCTATTGGTAAGCGAGACTGATGAGTAATGGTGCTATAAATAGTCATGGAGATATTGACCAACTTGAGGATATACTTTGGAAAATTTGTGTTTCTTCTCTCTTTAAGACTGACTCCTGAATGCTTGAATCCTCACAGATATGTGGGCAGTTGGTGCAATATTGGCTGAACTTTTCACTTTGTGCCCGATTTTTCCTGGGGAAAGGTGATTTTGCCATCCACTTCTGGAATGATTATATCTGTTTTCATTTGCTAAAATCTTCTTGTACGTACGAGCAGTGAAATTGATCAACTGTACAAGATATGCTGTGTACTTGGTGCACCAGAGTGGAATGTTTTTCCAGAGGCTGCTAATATTTCTCGATTAGTCGATATTACTTATTCAGATGTGAGTTCTTGTCAAATTTTCCATGAGATTCTGTTTCTCTCTTAGATTTTACTGCTGCATATGCTTTAACTGGTTTTAATGTGTCTCTTATTAGATCCAGCCGGCTAATCTTTCTGATATTATTCCAAATGCCAGTCCTGAAGCAATTGACTTGATCAAGGTAAATAATTTTATATAACTTTCCTCATACTTCGGTTGGTCTAGACATCTATCAATGGCTAATGCACTACTTTTCTTGTTTGCAGCAACTTTGCTCATGGGATCCATTAAAGAGGCCAACTGCTGATCAATGCCTGCAGCATCCCTTTTTCCACGTAATATACTCTTAATTTACTACAAGCACATTTCTTTTGCACATTTTTTTTTTTTTTTTTACCTAACTTTTGCCAATTTGTAGGTTTCTGCACAGGTCCCTCGTCCACCTGGAGACGCACTTAAACTGAGTTTAGGTAAAATCTAATCAGTATTGGCATATTTCTCAACAATGTAAACTTGTCTACGATTTCTTCTTACTGACTATTATGTCTGTAGGGTCTGAACCTAATCTTGAACTGAACTTGTGGAACTTTGGCACTTCAACTGATGACTGCTTTCTTGGCTTGACATTGGCAGTAAAACCCAGTGCTCCGAACTTGGGTAATTTCTTTTTTCTTGTATGCTTTCTTTGCTTTCATCATTCTATTTGGCTCTTATAAAAGTTCCTTTAAAAGATGTCATTCTGCATTCATTCGATGCTCTTAGTTTTCCCCGTTTTGAAAACTCTGCCATTATTCTGATGAGCAACTTTATTTCTTGTAGAGACGGTCCACAAAAAGCCTGGTGCCAAAGAAGTATGTCACTTAAGTCTTACGTTTTCACTTGCTTCTGCTTTCCAATAAAAATATAGTATTAGATAACCTGTAGAATGATCCTTTTTATAGATTTCTGTGATCTTACTCTTGCAGGATATGATGATCTGCCCCAGTTTTATTGATCATTCACAACAATCAGGTAATATATTTTGGATCATTTTCTGCTTAAGTATTACTCAGTATGGAGTTGTCAAAACTTATACTCCGTAATACGATTTACTTGTAATTATGCTAATTGTATGCTGTTTGATTTTTTCAGTTTTCTGGTCGCTGTTTCCCACTAATCACCATGTAATAACTACATCCGTTGAGCCGTCCCTTTCCTTATCTTTCAGGTATGCCACACATTCTAATTATAACAATAAAATTACTTTATCATCCATCAAAATTGTTCTTTATTTGATCCTTCCAATACATTATAACTAATGTATTTCACCTGTAAATTAAAAAGGTTTGACAATTCTCTAGATGTCCATCTTCTGCTATTCTCTATACCGTTACTGAAATAAATTTGGTGATTTGAGTAACGTAGTACAATCAGTGAAAAAAAAAAGAAAATTAAGAAAAAGATTAAACTTATTGCATGGATATTCATCTCTTACTGCTTTCACCATTACAGTTCAGTTCAAAATAATACATCAATTGGAGTTCCACAGTCAGCAGGATGTGCCATGTCACCATTTCAGTCCAGTATTTTGGACCGGCCCTTGCAGGGTCAGTACCTCTGAGATATACGCATTTTCATACAAACAATTCTTCGAAACTCAGCTCGAGTTGTATAAAGTTTCTCGTCAGTACAGATATTTTACGTGTAAAGGATCACTCATGCCATTTTTCAGAATTATAAGAAAGTATATTGATGATTATTCTCTTCTTTTTTTAGTCAAGCTTGGGAGCTTTTACGCCAAGTTGGTTTGTAAGGCTCTTTTGTGCCAAGAATTTGACTTATACAGGAAAAAAAAGGAATGTAATGAGTGTATAGTTACTCGAAAATCGAGCAAATCTAAGCTTCGTACTTTGGTAGAACTTCTCGATTACGGTAAAGGTGAAATCGATAATCTAGTTCATAGAGTGAAGGATCGATTACAAGAATTTGCTAAATTTGCCGATGGAATAGTTACGGAAGATGTCCGTAGACAATGATTAGATGATGATGCATCAGTATCGGTATTTTGCTAGGGAATAGAGACGGAATACACAGGTCTTGCTAAACCGTTGGCAAAAGAGTAGGTATTTAAGTATGGTTAATTCTCTTGCCATTCCGTTTGCAAAAGTGTGGATTTTTGTAGTGAGTCGAGTTTGTATTTATGCTTTGTAGTTTGTCTTCGCACTCAACTTGGATTGGGGCTAAAGGTAACATAACAATCAAAAGGGTCTTTTAGGGAAAAAAATCAAAAGAATTTGATCAACACGTATTCAATTCAATCTTCATTTGGAATTATTTGAAAATAATCTAAAGATAAGTGCTAGAGTGAACGGAGGAAGAAACTAATTGTCAAAAATTTGGTCAGCATATTTGGGGTAGATGGGGCTCTTTTGACAATAAACGAAAACAATAGTTAGCCTCAAATTCAATTTTCTGTTTGACTAAAGAAAAATATAAACAAAATGAAGCACATTCTTACCTCGTTGGATTAGTTTATCATGGAAGTGTCAAATAAATTTGTATCAAATTGCGGGAAAGCAACGATCCATCAAAATTCGTATCTTAATCTTAATCCAAATTTATGTCCGATAACACAATTATAAGTTACTATAATGTTACATGTAATGATAACAAGCATCCTATTAGTTTGGTTGGATTAGAGACAATTAATTTGACAAAAACTTCGTCTTTATTATGTTTCACTAACGTCTAGATCTGAAATGATGAGATTATAAGACACGAGACTATCACACAATTATAAATTTACCAACGAGTGTAGTGATGTATAAACTCCATATCTTTTGTGTAAAATTGTGAGAAAAGTGAAGTATTCATTCATTCATTTTATGCAGAATGCAACTGAAAACTATTTATACTATCTATTCTAATATCGTAAGCAACAAGCTCAGCTAAGATAAAAGGGAAAGTGCTACTATTATTATTAAAACACGACTTCAAGTAATAACCAATGAACCATTCACACGTCAGCACTCGCATGCTCATCGTTCCCACGTGCATGCTCCTTTATTTCTCTACACCCCCCCCCTCAAGATGAGCCCAATGAATGTCGAGGAGACTCATCCTGGATAACAAAAACTGAAATTGAGAAGACGGTAGAACCTTAGTCAAGAGATCTGCAAGTTGGAAGTCTGATCGAACAAATGTAGGAAGCACAAACCCCTTAAAATATTGATTGCGAACAATGTGACAATCGATTTCAAGATGCTTCGTGCGCTCATGGAAAACATAATTTTTCGTGATATGAATAGAAGCTTGATTATTGACAAACATGGGTTTTCATGCTTCATTTTAGGATAAAGTTGATGAAATTGATATGATTTTATTGCTCTTTTATGCCTCCTTCGATTAATTGTCTATTGCTGTCGATCGCATTACTCCTTGGTCCATTTTGATTATTTTACAGGAAAAAGGAGTCCAATTTCAGCAAATATGACAATGCCATGTCGAAGTTCGGATCGAAACAAGCATATAGGGAAAAAAACGGAAGTCGATTCGGAGTTCTGACGAGGGAGAACGGGCCGAAACAAAATCGTTGCACAGCGGGCGCGACCATGGGCGCGACCACGCGCGCGGCTGCTTCAGAAGCCACCTCCGGGCGCGCGAGGATGAAGAAAAGTTAGTCTTGGGCGCGTGACCACCGAGTGCGGGCGCGCCGCCCTTGTTTAACCTCCGAAAATTCAAATTTCAACCCCAAAGCTTCCGGAAACTACGTTTTGACCCCCATTTTGCACTTTTTCTAATTACAAATCAACCCCCATGCTACACCAACATATAAATAGCATTTTATGATTCATTTTTAGGGTAGATCTCTCACTTGGCCTCCATCTACACACACTACACACACTAAATCTCTACACCTCCATCTTCCACCTTCACCCACCTAGGCCAAGAGGAGAAAGCTTGTTTTGGGAGGATTGGAGAAGAAGACATCAAGGATTTCAAGATTGGAGCTCAAGATCAAGGATTTGTCTATGAATTCTTGTTATCTTGTTTCTTTGATCATGTTTATCTTTTATGTTGGGATTTTTGCTTCCATGGGCATGAGTAGCTAAGATCTCATATTCTAGGGATTTGACAATATGGATTTGTAATGGATTAGCTCTACTTATTCTAATTCTATGGTTTGGTTGCTTCATCTCCTTATGCTCTTGGTTTGTATGTATGTTTAAATGCTTGATCACCATTTATACATGTCTATTGTGTTGATTCAAAATTCGGGAGATGAGAATTGACACTTGAATAGGAACATGAGGCACAACGACTCAATAAACCGGGAGGTTGAGAGTTTTTGTGAGGGCTATTGATCCTAGGGGCTTTTAGGAGTTATAGGCTAGACTTTAGTTGGGGACGACAAAGCTAGCTTGTAATCAACGGTTTTAGTCGTCCGGGAGGGGGCTAAAGCGAACAAGAGATCGTCCTAGATAGTTGAATTCAAACCATAGGTTGATTAAGTAGAGTGAGTTCTAATTGCAAACCCATTGAGTCTACCCTAGAATATCTTCCTATCCATTCTCTCCATTGTTTGCCCATTTATTTTGTTTTGTTTTATTTATTTGAAGTACTTTAGTTTTAGTTAATTCCTTGATAATTCGGAGTTTAAATAGATTAAAGCAACATAGTAGTGGTACTCATAGGTATTTCGAACTAGTCTCCGTGGATACGACCTTGCTCACCACTATCTACGATAACCCATACACTTGTGGGTGCTTAAATAGTTAGGCGATCAATTATCACAAAACAAAGGTAGTGGAGTAGAAACTGGAACCTGAAAATCATGCAGCAGATAAGAAATCCAAAGTAGCTCACGAACTGTGCTGCCAAGAGCTCGATATTCTGCTTCTGCTGTGGATGCTGAAACAATATTTTGCTTCTTGCAATGCCAAGAAACAAGAGAAGTGCCCAAGAAAACACAGAATCCAGTTAAGGACTGTCGACTGTCTGAACAACTACCATAATCAGCATCAGAGTAAGCAGTGATATTGAGATTTGTAGATGAGGAGTAGAATAATCCCAAAGAAGGAGTGCCTTTCAGATACTTGACAACATGGAGTGCGGCCTTAAGATGAAGATCAGTGGGCTTAGAAACAAACTGACTTAACTGTTGGATAGCAAATGTGACATCTGGTCTTGTCAGATTGAGATAAAACAACCGCCCTACTAATCTTCTATATACATCAGGTTCAGATAATGGTGTACCACCCTCTCCGCAAAGGTGTGTACCCATAGGAAGAGGTGTAGAAACTGGTACACAACCAGATAATCCCACTGAATCCACCAAGCCCAGTACATACTTCCTCTGATTAAGAGCAGTACCATCTGCACCTCGAACTATCTCCATCCCAATAAAATAATGAGCTTCTCCTAAGTCCTTGATGGTAAAAGCTGCATTTAATGTGTGCTTAACCTCCTCAATAAGCTTCACATCTGGTTCAGTAAGAAGCACATCATCTACATAGACTAAGAGACATAGAAAAGTAAGGCCAGAACCTTTTATAAACAAACATGGATCATGAACAGATTGTTGAAATCCAACTGAGATTAAAACTCTGCTAAACTCATGATTCGACTCCCTAGATGCTTGTTTCAATCCATATAAGCTCTTAACCAATTTACAGACTTCTACTTTCTTAGCCTTGGTGTAGCCTCGGGGTAGTAACATATAGATGTCTTCATGTAGAAATCCATGAAGAAAAACATTATTCACATCCACCTGATGGATAGGCCAATGATAACAAGTTGCAATTGCTAAGAGAAGCCTAACAGTAACATACTTAGCTACTGGTGAAAAGACTTCTTGATAGTCAATACCCTCTTCCTGATTGTAGCCCTTGGCTACCAATCTAGCTTTGCATCTATCAACCTCTCTAGTAGATGTAAGCTTGAGTTTATAAACCCACTTATTCCCAATTGGCCGCTTACCTGCAGGAAGTTGGACCAAATCCCATGTATGATTTGCCTCCAAAGCAAGCAACTCGGATTCCATTGCTTGGACCCAATCTTGATGCTTACAAGCCTCTTTATATGAAGTAGGTTCATGGAAAACTGAAGCATTGTACATGTAAGTAACATAAAATGGGCTCAAATTAGGAGACACAAGATAGGGAAAAGTAGGGGGTGTGGTAGATTTAGAAGGTGGAAGCAAAGTACCAGTTTGAACACTCCCAACATAATCTTTCATCCAAACTGGTGGATGATGTTCCCTATGACTTCGACGAGGATGTGATCTCACAGTATTCCCTGATTCCACCACCCTGTTCTCCTCTCCCACATGTGTGGAAACCACAGGTCCCTCTCCAGTATCTGATTTTGCATCTTCCTCTAAACCCTCATTTCCATGAACTGGGACAAGGGATAACTGGTGGTCTGAAGCATATTCTGTAGGATGAGAGAATGGATAAGTATCCGGGAAAAATTTAACATCCCTAGAGGTATAGACTGTATGAGAGTCCAAGTCATAAAGGAGATATCCTTTATGTGATGGATTGTAACCTAAAACTACACATTTATTACTTCTAGTGTCAAATTTACCTCTATGTGGTGTAACATTGACAGCAAATGCTAAACACCCAAAAGGCCTGAGAATGCTCATGTCTGGTGTAGAACCAAATAACACCTCATATGTTGTTTTCCAGTCAAGAACTCTACTAGGCAATCTATTCCTCATGTAAGTAGCTGTGAGAATAGAATATGGCCAAAATTTCTGTGGTAAAGAGCTTTGAAACATCAAAGCTCTAGCTGAATCCAGCAAACTTCGATGCCTCCTCTCAACTATCCCATTATGCTGAGGCAAAATCCCAAAAGAACTCAACAACTGTTGGAACCTATTACTCTTGACTCACTTCCATTATCTGAACGAAGACATTTTATAACTTTTCCAAATTGAGTTTGTACCATTCTTATATATTTATCCATAATCTCATACACCTTCTCTTTTGTTTCCATCACAAAAGTCCACGATACCCTACTGTAATCCTCTACCACAGTAAGGATAAACCTGGTACTACACATGTTTTCAGCATTATATGGCCCCCATATATCCACACGAATCATATCAAACAAGTGTGCTGACCTTCTATCCAAAACTGGAAAAGGCTCTCTACATTGCTTGGCTTTTAAACAAATCTCACATTGCTCCATTTCTTTAATAATTAAATCAGTGAATTTTTCAGAAAGCCCAGGCATATGCTTAAGGGTAGTGATGGAAAGATGTCCTAAGAAGATATGCCACTGTTGTATAGTCATCTCTCTTGGATCAAAAGGATTACATAAATGTTTTTCCACCACTATATCTATAACATATAGATTATGTGCCATTTTGGCAATTCCCAGTATTCTATCATTCTCATGCTTCTGTATAATGCAATGAGTTGGTAGAAACCCACACCTCAATCCTGAATCCTTAATAAGTTGAGCCACTGAGATCAAATTATTTGTAAATCCTGGAACTAACAAGACATCCTTCAGAACTATATTTTTATTGACCCTAGCATCTCCACCATAGGTAACTATCTTCATGGAACCATCCGGTAAATGCACAGTCACTAGTTTGTCAAGCCTATATGTTCGTATCATCACATCTGCATCATAACATACATGTGAACTTGCTCCAGAATCAAGAATCCAGTAACTCTTTACCATGCTAGGAATAATAGTAAAAGCATAATGTCCATCAAAAGGACTGAATTTCTCTTTGTTTTCTTGAATCATATTTATACCAGTAGAAGTAGTTCCACTGTTATCTCTCTGGGTGAATTGACTCAAGGCTTTGGCCAACTCAGCTTGCACTATCTTGATGATATCTGGATTCACCTCTCCATTATAATGTCTACCTCCTTCTGACCTAGTATCACTGTCTTCTTCCATGTAGTTTACCCTCTCTCCATCTCTTTGATTCTCCTTTAATTTCTTATACCAGTCCAGATAACCATGCAATTTAAAACACTCATTAGCCTCATGACCATTCTCTTGGCAGTGAGAGCACCTCAATCTCTGTCTTTCTTTTTTTGTAAGCCTCCTCTTGAATCCACCTTTCTGTTCATATCCACTTCTTGATTTCTTTGCAGCATCTGCCTACCAGTATTCATTGCCATTATATCCTCTCCTTGATTTCTATATGGTATTTGCCTTCCAAAATTCATAGCCATTCTTGACTCTGTCTCTCCCCTCTCATACTGCAGTTTCAACTGATCTTCCACTTGAATAACCATACTGTATGCCTTTTCAACATTAGGCAAAGGTTCTATCAACTATATTTGTTGCCTTGCTTGCTCATATTCATCCCTTAATCCAACCAAAAATTGTATCATTCTTTGCTGCCCTTCCCTCTCATATAAAACCTTTTTCGCATCATAAACACAACTAACAGTAGGTAGAAACATGTCTAATTCACTCCATAAAGCAACCAAATTATTAAAATATGTCAATACATCTTGATCCCCTTGTCTATATCCAAAAATCTCTTTCTGAAGTTTATACACCTTTGGTCCATTACTTCTACCCATCATTCGATTCAAAGCCTCCCATAGTTTATGTGTATTCTCTAGATGATTAAAAGTACTACCTCCATCCCACTTTATTAGTCCCATTTGCCATTTTGGTTCATCCCACTTATTAGTCTCATTTTCTATAATGGCAAAAAAATTTATGGCTACAATTAACTCTCTCTCCTTAGAATTGATTATATCCACATATCCTCTCCTTTATTGGTTTATGTGCCCAAATGAAATGGGACTAATTAGAAGGGATGAAAGTAGTATTAACTAACTCTTTTGAGATGGAATTAGTAATCCAATTAAAAATCATATGATATGTTCTAACCCATGCCTTATAGTAGATATGTTCTAACCCATGCCTTATAGTACTTAGAACAAGGAGCAGGCTCTGGAAAACTTCCATCCAACAATTCAAGTTTACTATGCGCACCTAACGCCCTCTTAATCGACCTACTCCATTGGTAGAAGTTGTTACCTGTAAGCTGTGCAGAGACCAACTGCATCCCAGGATGATCAGAGTCACGCAACCGTAATATCTCGCGAATCTCTTGTGTTGTGAAACTACCTTCATCTTCAAACGATTCAGATGAATCGCTATCACCTCCGTCTCCGTTTTCATTCCTTGATGTAAATCCAGCTCCAGCTCCTTCATTGTGGAACAATTCATTCCACCTCGGCTTCCGAATCTCTTTCACCATGATTTCTCAATAGATCTAGTAAAAATTCACAATCGAAACTAAAAAAATGCTTTGAAAATAGCAATATAAACACAGATCTGAGCCTAGGCTGGCTCTGGTACCATGTAGTGATGTATAAACTCCATATCTTTTGTGTAAAATTGTGAGAAAAGTGAAGTATTCATTCATTCATTCATTTTGTGCAGAATACAACTGAAAACTATTTATACTAGCTAAGATAAAACGGAAAATGCTACTATTATTATTAAAACACGACTTCAAGTAATAACCAATGAACCATTCATCGTTCCCACGTGCATGCTCCTTTATTTCTCTACAATGAAGAATGCTTTCATATCTATGTAGGCATACTTAATGTGCCTACGGATAGAAAAATCATTAATGTGATATTGTCACGTCACCGTAGGTAGATAAACATTAAACACTAGTAGTAATTTTACTTTTTTTATTTTTCTTTTATTTATATGTAGCACCTTTTTTATTTCTTCTTTTTTATTATTTATTATTATTTTTTTTTACGTTTTGTTGTAATGGAGAAAGTGAAACCCACACAATTAATCCCCATAGTTGATGGCTAAATTGTTCTTTCCATATCAACTCCTCAAAACACGTTTCTCTCTCCTCCTTGTTTCTCTCTCATCCTCCACCCTCTATAAATACACCCCCCCTGCTTAACTTTTTTTTCCCTTCTTCAACCTTTGGGGTTTCCTCAGAGGCGGCCCCTTTCTCAGAGAAAGAGAGAGAGAGAGAATTGATAAATTTTCACAGGATCTGATGATGACAAACTAAAAACACTTAGTTGCAGAAACCACAAATTGATTACGCTTATTCCTTTATATACACGAACAATTTCGCAGAGAACGATAGGTATGGGATAAGAGAATTCCTTCTTCAGATTTCTCTTCTTCCTGTTCTTCGGTGATCTGCTCCGTTTCTTTCGCAAACAAGTTTAACGCAACTCTTCAATTTAGGTCTCTTGAATTCTATTTCTTGTTTTCAATGTGGTTAATCGCCACCTTTTTGTACAGCCAATCAAGAGCTGTCATATATTCTTTTCAATTCGATTTTTCGTTTTTTAGTTTTTTTTTTCCCTTTCATATAGACTGATTTGATCTGCGTTAATGCTTGATTTCGTTTCCGAAAATCTTAAGATTAAGGTCAATGTAGTTCGGATTTTCAATGTAAATTGGCTGCTTTTGATGGTTTTCGCAGCTCTTTGAAAGCAAACCTTGATCGAGATAGAATTCTGCAGTTAGGATTGAAGT
Organism: Mentha longifolia; assembly: GCA_001642375.2. Taxonomy (NCBI): domain Eukaryota; kingdom Viridiplantae; phylum Streptophyta; class Magnoliopsida; order Lamiales; family Lamiaceae; genus Mentha; species Mentha longifolia. The sequence continues at coordinate 13,981,114 of CM038115.1, read as the reverse complement.
GTTAAGAGTCATTAAAAGTCCTCTACTTTTGAATATCACTCCATTCTTGTTCTGCTTTGATTTCCAGTTTTTGACAGTTACGGTTTACTTGATTAGAATTTTTGCAAACTGGGCAGGTGTATGATGCATTTATGGTATGGTATAATTGGTTGAAGTTCAGATTTTTTTTCAGGTGATCTCTTATTAAAACTGGCATTGTTATTGGAGTAGAAAATCAGTTGATCATAATGGTTGTTTTAAGTGCCTGCGCTATCTTGTTTCATTCTCCAGCAATTACTGTTGCTGAGTTTTGGATGTTTGACAGTGAGAGTGTGAAGGGAAGCCATGTGTCGATGGACATGAATGCAAGGACATGGTGCTTCGGCAGCATAGTTCTGTCTGGTCGGCTTCTGCATTGGGAAGTTGTGGCCAGAAAATAATTGGCAAGTTTTGCTTGGTGGAGAGGCTAAAGATCTTCTTCATTACTTACAATGTCTCGTTGTTTTCCGTTTCCACCGCCTGGATTTGAGTTGAAGGGTAGACTTGATGATGTGAATTTGATCGTAAAGGTTTGTGGTTTGTGTGGTTGAACTGATTATGTGGCTTCTATTTTGATTTCAACTTTCGAATGCTGTTGTTGTATCATTGATATATGTACTTGAGGTTTGTTTTGAATAAATATGAGGGGTTTCAAAATAGTGTTATTACAATTTAAATCTAGAGTGAGCTCTTTGAAAATAAGTAATTCCACGATTTAGGAATGTATGCAGCTGGTAAGACATGAAGTTTCGAAGAGATCCGAAACTTTTATGTCACGTAAAAGTTCCCTATACTAGATGGTTAGATGTGATGCAGTGGGTGTAACATCATCTTGCTGAAAGCTATTTTTTTTGTTTATTATGTTCTGTCATCTTGTGTATTTGTTCTGTGTTATCTTCACTTAACGCATAACTTCTCTAATTCTACTTCAGGAGAAAGAGAAGTCGAAGAAACACAAGGATAAGAAGGAGAAGAAAGAAAGAAGTGAAAGAAAGGAAAATGAGAGAGGTGAAGATAAACACAAAGAAGACAAAGATAAGAAGGAGAAGAAAGAAAAAGGTGAAAGGAAGGATAAGGAGAGAGGTGAAGATAAACACAAAGAGGACAAGAAACGAAAGCGAGAGAAACACAAAGACAAGAAGGATAAGAAGAAAGATAAACAGGGTTCCTCAGGAGAGAAAAGAAGCGTAGGGTCCTTGGAAAATCAAAATGGTCAGAAGCTTGTTCTGGATAGTAAACCCACTGATGGAGTCGAAGAAAAAAGGACTGTTGTCGAATTGGGAAATAGAATCAAAAGTGATGGAGCCACGAGCATCCAGATGGTTCAGAAAATCAATATTGTGGAGAAGGAAAAGGCGAACTTTTTGGGGAGGGTGCAAGAGAATGGTAGTGGCATGTTGGCTGTTAATGGTAAGAGAGATCGGAGCTTTATGGCTAATGGTCAAAATCTCCAAGTTGATTCGAGGAATTTGGGAAATGGTAGGAATCTGTATGGGGAAAATCAAATTAAGGTTGATGAAGGGAAATCAAGGAATGGATACAAAAATATTGTTGGCGAAGGGGATGGTAGCAAGAATGAAGATCAGAATAAGATTACGAAATCAGAGGACAAGAAAGGGAAGAAGGAGAAAAAAAAGGAGTTAACGGAGTTTAGGAAAGAAACGGTCAAACAAGAAACAAGTAATGGTAATTTTCTAGATTTTCACTCTAACATTCCTCGAGATCTTCTGAAGGAGATCAATGATAGCCAGGGAAAGCTTCCAAAACTGAAGGAGTTGAATGGCTTTTTACATGGTGAGTTCTTTCCTTCTCTCGGAGTTGGTTAACTAACATGCAAAAAGTTTATTTCTTAGTGATTAATCTGCTGATTACTTCCATAAATATTCTCAAAGTGTGCTGAATCTTTGTTTTTTAAATACTTGTACTTTTACCTAATATCTTTGTAATCTCTTAGCCAAAGACAGTGGAGCTCGACCCAATAATATGTTGAGGCCTGCTCATCAAGCTGCTCAAACTGGAAGTGTTGTAGGTCCTCAAAATACTATTGACACGGGAGTGGGGAAAAGAGCTATCATTACAGATCCGAAGGTCAATGGCAAGCTCTCATCACCTCAATCGGTGATTGATAATGTAAGGAACACAAAGACAGAGAATGGCAGGGTTGATCATCATAATCGTATGCTGAGCAATGGCATTATCTCCCCTCACATCATTCGTATTGAGAGAAAGATGGAACCCTGTCAAACTAGTAACACTGTCTCAATGGCAAAGCAGATAATCAACAGCAGTGCTAATGGGAAAGTTCCACTTGTGGAAAATGGAGAAAATTTGGCCATGCAAATGCCAAAAGAGTCGAGGATGAATGGTTCTTTAGATGGTAAAGAACATTCTTCATCAATGCCATCATCTGTTTCTCTGAAAAGAAAGGAAAGAGAGGAAAAAAAGGAAGAAAAAAAGGAAAGGAAGGAAAAAATGGAAAGAGAGGGAAAAAAGGAAAGAAAGGAAAAGGTGGCCATCACCATGAAACCTCCTCATCCTGATTTGAAATATTTGAGTCAAATACTCACTGTTCCTGAGGTAGAATTGCCACAACCTGATGAACAAGAATGGCTATTTGAGTGCAGAGATTCAGAGAAGACGAGGCTGAAATTAGGCTCTCCTGAGATACAACCGAGGAAAGAGGTCTGGTCAGAAGCCATACATTTGGAGCCTGCAGATGTTACTGCATTGCCATACGTCATTCCTTACTAAATGGGAATCAAGAAATCTGTTTCCTTTGATCATCGCCTCAAATTGGCCGAGAATGAGCAAAACCCCATTTTCTTTAGTGGTTTGTGCTGTGCTTCCATTCAACTCGATCCCAGAAATTGTCGGAGTGAAGTGAACTGTAACTCTATGATGCTGCTAACTGCTAATGTTTGGTGAAAACGAGTCTGTTGCCATTTCTGCAGGGAGATGCTCCCTTTTCCGAAAGGAGATTCATACATGGCGTCGATTGACTTAATGCCAAATCTTGAGGATCCTAATTTGTTGTGAATTCTTGATTGTGGGGCAAAGCTTTTCCTTGCTGTGAAATCTTGCAAATGCTTTGAGAAACGGGTGAAAGAAGAGCTATTGAGCAACATTGCATTAAAGTACAGTGATGGGCTGAAGAAGATGAAATGTGGTTGAATTCAGTTATGAGGAATATTTACTAGGATTATTCATCAGCTACACATGAGAGGAGAGCTTCTTTTTTTCTTTATTTTTTCCTTTTTTTTTTTTTTTTTTTTTTTTTTGTGGTGTGGCGAATATGGTGATCCTGTTGTACACATATACATCCATTCCCTCGTTCAACTCCTGTCCCTATTTGCTGTTTTTCTTGGTTGTTGGTTCGTTTTTCTGTTTCTCTCTGCCATGGATCGCACGGGCTCTTGCTACGGTTAAACGAGAATGGGTAGAACCGTGGAAGTAAATATTAGTATTATTGTTGTATCAGTTTTGGATTAATGAATTATTCCACAATTGAATATGGAAATAGACATCCCTAATATATAGACAGATGATTTATAGATGGAAATGATTCTGGATAGAACTCTATATTGATCAATTGATGCAGAATTCATATTATCGGCTTGTATAAAAAGATCGTTTTTACATCAATTTAAATCTACAAAAAGGTTTTAAACACCATCGGCATTTGGCATTGTGTGAATAAGCACCATATGGTCAATTGAGGTGCTTTCTCAGTCTAAAAGTTTATCTATGTACCTACTAAAGTTAGATTACTAGTAGTAATGCTACTCTTATAGTCACTATAATAACATTTTTTTTTTTTAAATCCTACACGACTCTTTCAATATTTTGGGGAAAGGATCCCCTGCAGTGCACTTAATCACAGCACCATCTGCTGTACATTAAGGGTGTGTTTGGTAAAGAAGATGAACCAAGATGAACCAAGATGAGAGAGATCATCTTGGTTCATCTCACTGTTTGGTAACCAACTAAAATAAACTGGAGGGCCCGAGATGAATACAAGGCCCGTTGATATTTCATTGTTCCGCCTTGTTTAGTCATCTCACGTTTTTGGTCGGATGAGGTGAACTCATTCAAACAGTAACACAATATTTTCTCTCTCTTACCATTTTACCCTTATGTATTTATACGATTTCAAATAATAATAATAATAATAATAATAATAATATAATAAAATAATAATAATAATAATGTAATAAAATGATAATAATAATAAATAAATAAATAATAACAATAATAGTAATAATAATAATAATAAATCAATAATAATAATAATATAATAAAATAATAATATTAATATAATAAAATAATCATAATAATAAATAAATAATATCAATAATAGTAGTAATAATAATAATAATAATAAATATTAATAATTTAATAAAATAATAATAAGAATAATAATAATAATAGTAATAGTAATAGTAACAATTATAATAATAGTAATAATAATAATAAATAATAATAATTTAATAATAATAATAGTAATAATTATAATAATAACAAGAATAATAATAATAAATATAATAATAATAATAATAAATAATAATAACAATAATAGTAATAATTATAATAATAACAAGAATAATAAAAATAATAACTTAACAATATAATAATAATAATAATAATAATAATAATAAATATATTAATAATAATAATAAATAATAACAATAATAGTAATAATTATAATAATAACAAGAATAATAAAATAATAACTCAACAATATAATAATAATAATAATAATAATAATAATAATAATAATAATAATAATAATAATAATAATAATAATAATAATAATAATAATAATAATAATAATAATAATAATACAGAGTAATAAATAATAAATAATAAAGGGTACTATTTAATCTCAATGATAAAAGTGAAATCGGTAGGGGTATTTAATAAGGGTAAAATAGTCAATTTAAATTTTAATCTAGAGTTTTGCAATTTGTACCAAACACAATATGATATCATCCGGGTCTGAATTTTTTGCTACCAAATGGTGAGATGAATGATTCATCTTGACACTATTCATATGAGTCATCTTGAGATGAATCATCATTCTTCATCTTGAGATGATTACCAAACGCAGCCTAAACGCATGGAATTGTACATGGACCGACAAGCATATTTATGTTTCTTAATTTATTTTAACTTAATCATCTTTAATGTATTTTATATAACATTAATAAAGATTACAAATTAGTTAAAAGACAAAAATGAAACTATCTTAAAAAAAATATGATAATTGGTTAAAAAAGAAAAATTGGTTGTCGTTCCATGTACAATTCCATGCGTTTTATGCACAATTGAGACATGAAAATTTGAAAAAATAATTACGAAAAATCAAAATAATACCACGTAGGATTATGGATGTCAATCGGGCCAACCCTGTCGGGTTTCGGGTTATTCGGTTCGGGTTGAATCGGGTTTTTGAGTTTTTTTTCGGGCTAGAAATTTTCAACCCTAACCCTAAACTTTGGGGCTCGGGCTAGCCTGTCGGGCCAAGAAGTTGGCGATTTTTTTAATAACAATAATTGTATAAATATAATTAAATCATGTTATACCATCAAATTCACTTTATTTCGTATTATATTACTCCAACTTGCATAATATAATAAGTAGTTCAATGAGATGTGAATATATTTTTCTTTTAATGATTATATTAATTATTTTTTTATTATGTGGTGAAATACAAAATAAAGAAAATATTATGATGAATACAACTTATAATAGAAAATTGTAATATTTTTCACAAATATTTGAATCAAGACATAAATTTTAATATTTGAAACAAAGTAATAAAAATTAACACTTAATTAATGAAAACTTTCGGGTTATCGGGCCAACCCGCCAAGTTTCCGGGCTAGCCCTATCGGGTTTCGGGCTATTCGGTTCGGGTCATTCGGGTTGAAATTTTTTTCGGGTTAAAAATATTCAACCCTAACCCGCTTTTGGCTCGGGTTACTCGGGTCAACCCGCGGGTTTCTGACTAAATTGACATCCCTACGTAGGATCATGATCCATTTTACTATTATATATATTGATATTGATATTGATTTAGGTTTTCGTAACAAAATAGTACTTCCCTCTGATATCATAATTCTCTCTTTTATATCAATACAATAAAATATTATGGCAATATTTTTTGCAAAAAGTTGTAATCTACTATCATTGTCTCATTGTCAATTTCTTTCCCACTCAATAACTCGATAACCTTAAGCAGCAGCAGCAACAACAACAACAAAATAAAAAATAAAATAAAATAAAGAAGAAACATTTTAACAAGAATTACAAAATGGCAACCAAGTTCATTAATTAAAAAGTGAACCCAATTACCCAAACCCAATTAGCATCGTTACTTTGGGCCTTTGCAATATCTCCGAAAGTTTAGAAAATAATTTAAAAATAAACATTCTTCTCCTTCCTTCTACAGTAACTCCAGTTCCTTCGAAAGGGGCTCGCTCGATCTAGTGGTATTTTTATTTATCGAAAGAAATAGAAAAAAGAACGCCGCCTGTGTAGCACGAATTACTTGGATTGCATAATACTCGGTGGCTTGAATCATCCCCGTCCTCCTATTCGCCGCTGCGCTGCAGATTTTAGAGAGTAAGTTGGATTATTGGAACTCAATCATTTGGGTTTTTACCCTGAATATTTGCATATATATAAGTATAATTATGAATACCTTAAAATAGATCATCTTATCTTTGTTATCTCTGCATTTGAAGGTCACCTGTTTCAATTATGTGTTTCACTGCATTGCAGTAGTAAGGAGTTTTTATGTGTTTCATTGTAATTGTAATATGCATTGGAGTAGTTGGAGTTGATAACAAATAAAGAGCTCGGAAGCATAAGTAACTATTGAAGGAGTTCTGCATAAAAACTCGGAAGCATAAGTAACTATTGAAGGAGTTCTACATAAAAACAAAGTAATAGATAGAAGCAGATTTTTGATATCTATATTAGAATGCAGCAACAAAATGTGTTTCAACGACATTCACCAACTCTTAGCCATGCTCACCGACTTTTATCAGAAAAATCCATGAAAATTAGGAATATGAATTGGCTGTATGGACATATTGTCTATTGTGACTTTTTTTTTGCAGCTATTGCAGCCAATTTTGGTGGCATAATTGTTGCGTATTCGATTATTAAGTATAGTAATAGATTTGAATAAAAATGTGCCAATATGAACGAGACAGAGAGAGTACTATCTAATAGTTATACCCCCCCTCCAGAAGAACCATAATCGTGGATTTGACTGTATTAACTGGTGCCAACATTAACATGAACTTTGCCATTATACTAGGAATCTGATCTAATTCTTCATATGATTAAAATGATTTTGTTTGAAGATTCTTGGTTCTTTTAAGTACTATATATTTTGAGATGTCTAGTTTTGGTTGTGCTACATGTTTATTTCTTCAACTTGCTGTTTCTTTTAAATGAAAAAAATAAATATAAAAATTAAGTCTGTTATTTTTGTGTATAAGTGTGGAAAATCTAGGAGTCTGATCGTAGGAAACTAGGACCATGAGAATCTCAAAACTTTTTGGAAAACATAGGTCTGTCTGAAATTAAATGAACCTGAATTATGTCAAACAACAATCTGCATGTCTGACTGATCCTGCTACAAGACTTTTTTTCTTTTTCTTTTGTCTATGTAGTTACAAGAGAACTAATTGATTTCAAAAATGAACTTGCTGTCACAGAACTTGAGGTTCAGGTATGTCTTTGGCAGCTGAATCATATATTATTTACGTCGACGATGATGTTATTACAAGAGACTATATGTAGAATAAATGAAATAAAAGAGAAAAAATAGGGTACAAAACTAGCAGCTTTAAACACTTTAAACATGTGTAAAAAATACAAGGCTTCTCCGTAAGCCAACTCTAATATATATAGAGCCATCTTCTTTTTGCTGCTGCAATGCCTACTTAGCCTGCTTTTTTGTAAACCTTATATAAATCATGGCGAAAAAGAATTGTTGTTTTCTTGGAGTTTAACAATGGGCTGATTCTCGTGTTATTGTATCAAATAACAGCGCTAAAAAGATTAAATTTTGTTGTTGTCCTCTAAAAAGCCCGCTGCCGTTGAAGCAAACTTATAGCACACACATCTTTCACATGATTCTCTATCTAGTTTGATAGAGGTTCGACACATTGATATGCTCAACACCTAATGATATGCGGTTGATAGATATAATTGTAGGGCTATATATATTATGAATTGTTGGAAACTTGGAAATAAAAAGAATTGAAGACTTGATTATGGATAGTACTCAAAATCATTTACATGTACCTTCATAATAATGTGAAAGTTATGATTTTTTTCTCCTAATTTTTCAAATAATTTGTACTCAATTAATACTCCTTCTGTCCACAAATATTGGGACATATAGCTCCTATATGTTTCAGTGAGTGTTGTTTGAGGGAAGAAAAGGACCCAGATGTGTGGTTTTTTTGTAAATAGAAGATATGGTGGTGTTCAAAGTTAAGAGTAATGAGTAAAGTTTGTGGGCCATGTGTGGTTTTTATGTAAATAAATGGATTGAATAAGGTTTGAAATTAAGAATAGTGGGTGGAGTCCAAAAAAGGAAGTGCAACAATTTTTGTGGACGAACCGAAAAGAAAAAGTGCTGAAATTTTTGTGGACAGGGGAGTACAACATAGGGTCAAAGTTATGATTTCTTCTTTATCTCAATCAGGAATCCGTTTTTTGTTGTTTAAAAGAAATACCCTCCAATTATTTGCTTATTATCAACTCTTAGATCGTCAACTCTCTTTCTTTTTTAATTATTCTTTGTGTTTTCTCTACAAATAGTAGGCGTAAACTACGGTGAGAATATTGAAGTTCACCTTAACTTTTGTCCTCTTTAATTTTCAGATCTGGTGAAGCATATTGCTTATGGTTCTGAATCTTTGGCTATATGTACCTGCAGGTAAGACAATTAGACACTATTATTCTAATATAATGTTTATCTTATAACATAATAAATTGTTGACTTCATTGTGTACTTTTACTAAAAATAAATAAAATCATTGTGTACTTGTATGTCCGGATTTTTTATTTTATGTTATTTTTTTAATTTTATATGTGATCTTGTAAGTTAAAACACATGGCTCATAACTTTGGCCAGAACTTGTAACATCATTAACTATCATTTCTAGTATACAATTTGAGTAACTTAGTATGAAATGGTTATAATTGTCTTATTATAAAGATAATCTAGGGATTGTTTGTGCTGTAGAATGATAAATTTTGCCATTTACCTTCTCTGAAGTTGTCCTTTTGTTGAGTTTGATGCTGCTAAACCATTTTCCCTTCATTTGGGTTGGAATAAATTATGATAAACAAACATAATCTTTAATTGAACAATTGAATATATAAGATAAATAATTAGTAACATGCCTCGAATTGGGTTGGGTTACAGAAAGCATTTGCAGATTCAGAAACTAAAAAAACGGCTTTCATTTTCATTGAATACGGATTTTACATTTTTTACTTATTATAATTATGATAGTTTTGTAAGATGTGAAACTATAAAAGTATCATGTTCGTATTTTTGTTAACTTGCATGATCCACGAGCAAATTACGCAGTATCAATTTTTTTTTATAATTGACAAAATTGTAGAATTTATATTTAGTTACATTTTCTACAATATTGTGAAACTTTCTGAGTTAAGAGGGGAAAGCATTTACCCGAACCAATAATTGAGTTTAAAACCTGATAGCGAACGTTCTCCTTATTGAGTTTATGTTCGTGGGAATCGAGCTATTGTGAATTATTAGAGCAGTTATTAGTTGGTTTTATTATTATTATTATTGAGTCTTAGTAATTTATTTATGGAGTCTTAGTTAATTATTATTTTGGTAATTTATTAGGCCCAATTAATGAATGGGCTTAGGTCTGCTACTTTGTTATTTATAGGGAGTTTTTCTTAAGGTTAGGGCGTAAATGATTTTGGAGAAGAACAGCATCTCGCTATAGGCCTCGGCTTGAGGAGAACTACCTTTATTAATATTATTTTTAGTTTTGATCACCTTTTCTCTAACAAAACCGTCTCGTTTCATTTGGACCCAGTTTTAAATGATTTTTCCAAATCGAATTCCGTTCACCAGGTTATTCTTTAATCAGCGTTTTATGATGCAAATTCAACAGGGATGGCGAAACACCGTTACACAGTCGACAAGACTAGCAGCTGCAGCAACACATTTGGCTTCATTGCCGTCAACTAATGCTTTCTTTGCAAAATGGAAAAATAACTTTAGTTCTGTGAGACTCTTGCTTTCAGTACCTGGGTTTTTGTTTGTGTAAACGTCTATATGTGTATGCATAAGCTCCTGCCTACTCTTTAGTCCCTTTTATGAATTCTTGCTCGTGGTGAACAAATTGTTCTTTTTTTTGGGGGCAGTCGATTGTTGGAGTGACTCGTGTTTTTTACTTTTAGCCAGGAGGTGGTGTTAGAGAAATTTGTTGTTTGAATCCCGACTTTTGGATTTCTGTTGGGGGGGGGGGTTCCTTATATTGATGCAGTTAATCTGGATACTACTGATTTTCATTCATTTGAATGTTTGAAGAGACATTGTAAAACAGTGATGAGAACCCTCGGTTGCAAGAAGGTTATTTGTGATAAGTATAAACCAGAAACTAAGAAAGTGCTAAACTATTTCTTTTTGGGATCATCACCATCAAGACCACTGATACTCATGAAATGATATAATACATGCATTCCTTTGACGAGAGAGGTAAATTTGGAGCTTTTCTATCACCATCATCTTTTCTTGTCTTATTGTCCTCTACACATTCTAAGAAAGACTATGCATTTTAGTCCTAAAAATTGTTCAAGTTAATCAACAAACGACAATATTTCTTAATCGCCACCCTTCACATCACAGTCTGCGTTTGGTGTTTGTGGGAAATTGTTCTGTAACTTCGTGATGATAATTCAAAGTCCTTTGTCTTTCATTTTTGTGGTTATTCACTGATTAACATCTCTCGTTGAGTTGTTGTCATATTTGAAATTTAGTGTTTTGATGATTGCAATATGGTGCAGGGTGTACCAAGAGTTGAACACTCACCAAAGGTGAAGTTACCTTATTTCTTGTTAAAGATTATTGCATAAATTATTGTTGAACTTTGGTTTTAAGTAAGTGGTTGTTGAATTCGAGATTAAACTAATGAACTCAGTTGAGACATTTTGCTTATGTAAGGCCAGCTGCATAAATCCACCTGCTGTTATTTGTATTCGCATGTCTGATTTAAAACATGATGTGACTGTTACCCCCTTCCCTTTGATTTTTTTTCATTTCATAACTGTTATTAGCTATCGATTTTCTTCACTCAATCTAATCTCTTTCTTACACATATATGTTTTCAAGTAAAGTACACTTTTTTTTTAGGGAAAAAAAGTAAAAGTACAATTTATATGCCCATTCTTGCTTTTAAAAATAAAATAAAAAATGTATTTCTAAGATCTAGTCAATTTGTCAAGCACTTCCTCGTAGTTCTAGATCTATATAGTATCTTTGGAGAATTGTGGAATGTCTAGTCTTTCGAACAAATAAACATTTCTACAGTCGCTAGCTCACAAAATTTCATCTTACAAGTTACAACCCATTAGCTTGATAATGATATCGAGGATTGCAGCTTTATCTTTGTGAAAGAACCAAGTGCTCTAAGTTGATTTATGGTTTTCTAATGATTAATTTCAGCTAGGAACTCCAGCTTATTAGATGCTAAAAACTTCTGTGGTAAGAATAGCCCAGGCATTACCAAAGTTAATCTGTCTTACTGTTGTACGAGCCACTTAACTAAAATAGGTGTTTGCAAAGTTCAGTTGCTTAAAAATACATAAAAGAATATGTGTCATGCCTGCCTTACCGGATTTGGTGATATTTTTTCAACCTCCTTCATAATTAGTGACACTTTGGTGGAGGCTGGAGATTTCTATACTCTGTCAAACAATGGCAATCCTTCCTCATCATATGTAATCAGTTATGTAATTCCTTGATGACATCCTGTCAATGTGCGAGAAAAGTGTGTTTCTTTCGTTCATATTGTCAATGATCAATGCATTTTAGTAGCTAAAAAGTACTTGGTCATGTGCTAAATTAGAACTTTTTGCACTATCCTTTCAGATTAAATTTGCAGTACGTGAGAAGCGGCCTAACACAAAGAAAGCTCTTAATAATGTTCTCTACTATGGGGGGTGCTCACCTTCAAGTCACGAGGTATTCACATACATTTGGATACTTGTGTGTGAATTATAAATTCAGTTTTAGTGTTTGCAGATCTACATGTGTACCTTTGCATTGTGATTTATTTTGCTTCATATTTCACTAGCTGTCAATTTTCCACACCCTTGCCAAGAAAATCACACTGAAGGTCACCCATTAATACGTTCAGGCACTTTTTTGCACTAGATCGGCTCTAGGCTACTTCCAATGAAAGAAAATTGATATATAACTTCTAAGGTTTTCTATTGTTAAAATGAAGCTTGTATAGGGTTTACACGCACACAACATTCTTTTGGGTGTTTTCTGCTTTTTTCTTTTGGGTTATCTTATATGTGCAATGCTAGTTGGAGTATGTGGTGTTGTGTGAGAATTTTGATTAACCATTCCAGTTGATAGGCTCTTCTGATTCCACTCTATTTATGTTCACAAAATTTAATTGGAATTTTAAAGTCTGTTTCTGTTCAAGTTTTGCCATGAACACCTTTGTTAATATTGCATTTTAATTATTGCTATCTTCTTTTCTTGTATTGGTTTACTAATCAATGCCAGACTTATCTTTTCTTTCCTCTCACTTTTAAAGCTAGCAGAACGGCTAAACAAGAAAGCTCGAGTAAAGCCTATCCACCATTCTAAGATAGCTGCCCAGAGGAAGCTGAAAAGTGAGTTTCATCTCTTGCAGTTCTTCTTGGATTAGCCGGCCCTTTTTGATTATTTTCTGTGTTTCCCCTGCTTGATGGATCTTTATTCTGAATGTTTGTAAAATCACATAGGATGGATGAGCTTCTTAAGGTCTGTTGCCTGTTTCAAGGAGAAAAATTATGCTTTCTATTTTTCACAGAATTGTAATAACACGTTCCTATCTATAGGGAAGCATCGGAGAGAAAATCCATTTGATGATAATGACGACGACCCTGCAAAATCATTTTTTGCTGCATTTGGGAAAGGGGGCTCCAATTTCAACTTCAGAAGCTGGGAGCAAAGATCTGAGTGGAATCAAAATTCTGTCTCTAACAGTGTGACATGTGCTAATCGGAAAATCCTTGGTTTACCAGAAACCGGTCCTCTGAAAATCGAAGATGTCAAGACTGCGTAAGCACCTTAATCGTATTACATTTATAAAGTAGCTAAACTTCTTACTACAAGAATTTGTGACAATGGTCTTTTATGCAGCTTTCGATCGTCTGCTTTGAAGTGGCATCCTGATAGGCATCAACGTCCTGCACGAGTAAGTAATGTTTTTAATTTCACCATATTTCGAGTGACATAGCATTTCTTTCCTCATCATCTGAATAATCAGTTGTAAGGTTATATATATTTTTGAATGGATTGGTTTTGGGTTTAAAAAAAATGATTCTTGAATTTGTAGGCTGCTGCTGAAGAGCAATTTAAGAACTGTGTGGATGCGTACAAGTCGCTATGTGCGACTTTGTCCTCGAAGTAGCGTTTCTTTCCTTCGCTACTTTCTCATTTTCTTCAGTCATATAGGGATTCTTATATTGTTGAAAAAGGTTAATGTACATGTCATTTCTCAATACAAAGTCCAAGGATAGCTCTCAATACATGATGTATATCACCTTTTCTTTAACTGAATGTGTATACTCCCCCCGTCCCTGATATTAGCGTGCTGAGAGAAACGACACGCAGTTTTAGACGAAAATAGTATAAAGTGGAAAAAAGGTGGAGATAGTGGAATAAGGGGCTCACACCAATAGTGAAAAAAGGTGGAGATAGTGGAAAAAAGGTGGGTCCAGTTTGGTAAGTATTGAAATAAATAATAAAGTGGAAGGGTAAATATGTATTTTTGCTTAGAGAATTTTTTTCATTTTTGGATTGCACACTAATATGGGGGACGTCCTAAACGAGAAATATACACACTAATATCAGGGACGGAGGGAGTATTTTATTATCTGCATTTAAATCTCATCGCTTGTGTGTGATAATATGATAGTATAATTGTTGGGATTGTCCCTAAAAGCAATTGTGAATTGTTTTTTATTTTTATTTTTTATTTTTAATGTATTTAATAAAAACGACATTTATATTTAAACTTATACTATGTGCTCATTGTATGCATTTAATACATCACAGTAAATCCCTAGTTTATTTCTTAAAACCATAACCATAGTATATAAACGCTATATACAAGAGGAATATTATGGATAATAAAATTAAAAAAAATAGATCGTGATTATTTTAATTGAAGGTGGAGCACCAAATACTAAAAAGTTACATGTTAAACTTGAAAATGTTACAAATATCACGAGCAAGTTTATTTTAGTGCTATCGAAGTAAAGCAACGACCAATGTTGGAGTAAATAGTTTTGTTGTTCAATTTCATTGGGAGGAGCAAAGGGTCGAGAGAGCGGGCTAGGAGGGTATTTGGGTGTTTCCCAATGAAGATCGGATCCTATAATATCCGGGGGCTGGGGAGTAATCTCAAGAAGGATGAAATCTCATCCTTCTTCACTAACAACCACCTTGATATTTGCTGCGTGCAGGAAACCAAAATGGAGGATTTTACGGAGTTTGATGGGAGGTTGGTGTGGAAAGCGGCGACGGAGGTGAAGTGGTGCTGCGAGGGGTCATCGGGGAGGTCCGGTGGGATCCTCACCTTCTGGAATGACAAAAAGTTCGGTAGCTCGAGCCTCTGGAGCATTGGAGGAGCGGTTGTTGTGGTTGGTAGATGGAGAGAATCAGGGGAACAATTTTGTATTGTGAATGTATATGCACCTTGTGAGGAGGAGGATCAGAGGCTTCTGTGGGATAAACTGCACTCCGTGGTAGAGCAATGGTTGGAAACTAATATCTGCTTGATCGGGGACTTCAATTCTACTTTGGAGGAGGGGGAAAGGGTAGGCGTTGGCGGTGAGGGGTCTTCGAGTGGGGATGAAGGCTTCAAGGATTTTGTGGAAGACAGTAATCTTATCGACGTTTGTCTCCAAGGAAGAAGGTTTACCTGGTATAGACCCAATGGGACGTGCAAAAGTCGCCTCGACAGAGCACTTATTAATGGGAAGTGGGCGGAGCTTCTTCAAGACACCCACCTTCGCGGGCTGCCAAGATTGATATCGGACCACTGCGCTCTTATTTTGAATACGTCGCAAGCGGATTGGGGTCCAAAACCTTTCCGTTTCGTGAATGCTTGGCTTTCTGATCCGGGTTTCTTGGAAGTTGTGGAGAGGTCGTGGAAGGAGGAAAAAATTAGAGGTTGGGGATGTTTTGAGTTTACAGAAAAATTAAAAAGGTTGAAAGGCTGCTTGAAGGCGTGGAATGTTGAGCATTTTGGGATTATTGATCAAAACATTGCGGCGCTGAGAGGGGAGATTCATGAGTTGGATATGCGCGATGAAGCTGTTGGGCTGAATGGAGATGAGAGAATTAGGAGGAGTGAGGCCGGTGCTCGGCTTCTTAGGCAGCTGCATAACCGTAACAGCCTCCTTGCTCAAAAGGCGAAGTTTAGGTGGCTCAGAGAAGGGGATATAAATAGTAGGCTATTCCACAATTTGATTAATTCAAGGCGGAGGACTAATGGAATCGCCGGTTTGGAGGTGGAGGGGGTTTGGGTAGAAGAACCAAGGAGGGTGAAGGAGTGCATTAGGGAGCAGTTCGCACAACACTTTAGGAGAAGGGAGACGGGGAGGGTGTGGCTGGCGGCTGACTTCGAGGTTCCTAAGCTCGATCAGGGGGAGGGGGAGTTTTTGGTGAGGGACTTCTCAGAAGAAGAAGTTAGGTTGGCAGTTTGGGATTGCGGGGGCTCGAAAAGTCCAGGGCCGGACGGTTTCAACTCCGAATTCTTCAAAGGGTGCTGGAGTGTGTTAAGGATGACCTGATGAGGGTGGTTCGAGAATTTCATGATAATGGTAGATGGACGAAAGGAAACAATTCCTCCTTCATTGTTCTCATCCCGAAGAAAAATGGGGCACGCAGCATCAAGCACTTTAGACCCATCTCTCTTATTGGGAGCCTCTACAAATTTGTGGCGAAAATTCTTGCGAGGCGCTTGAAAACGGTGATGGGGAAATTGATAGGTGAATCCCAGTCAGCTTTCTTAGAAGGTCGAAATATTCTGGATGGCCCAGTAATCCTCAATGAGATTCTCGAAGACGCTCGACGATCTAAGAAGGAAAGGTTGGTGCTCAAAGTCGATTTTGCCAAGGCATTTGATTCAGTCGACTAGGAGTACCTCTGGGAGATGATGAGACGTATGAATTTTCCGACCAAATGGCTTATGTGGATCAGAGGGTGTCTGTCTTCTGCCACTGCCAACGTCTTGGTGAATGGGAGCCCCTCGGGGGAGTTTCGGTTGGAGCGGGGCCTTCGACAAGGCAACCCCCTTTCCCCGTTTTTGTTCCTTATTGCAGCGGAGGGGCTGAATTTACTTACGAAAAGAGCGGTTAGAGAGGGGTTGTTATCTCCGGTTCAAGTCGGGAGAGATAACGTGGAGGTCTCCCATCTCCAGTACGCTGACGATACCCTCTTTGTTGTAGAGGGCTGTAGGGAAAACGCAATGGCTTTGAGATGCCTGTTGGAAAATTTCGAGGCCTTGTCCGGGCTCTCGGTTCATTTTGAGAAATCTCAAGTGTTTGGAGTTAACATGGAAATGGGTAAGTTGAGAGAGTTGGCGGGCGTTTTGGAGTGCAGTGTTGGGGATGGGTTAATCCCTTACTTGGGCCTCAGTGTCGGAGAGAGGATTCAGGGGGCTGAAGGCTGGGGGCATGTAGTTGAGAAAATTAAAAATAAACTTCGACTTTGGAAGCCGAGATCGATTTCACTAGGGGGAAGAGCTACTCTTGTGCAGTCCTCGTTGTCTTCCATCCCCATATATTGGTTGACTTTTCTCCCTATGCCTAAATTGGTGGAGAAAAAAGTGAGATCGATATGGTGCAATTTCTTGTGGGGTGGTGATGACGAAGCTAGAAAGATTGCATGGCTGAGGTGGGATGAAGTTTGTAGACCAAAAGAGGAGGGAGGGCTAGGAATTAGAAACTTACTCACGTTTAATAAGGCCCTTCTTTGCAAGTGGGTGTGGCGTTTCGAGAGGGAGAGTATGGGCGAGGGTAATTCAGTCTTGCCATGGCGAACCGTGGTGGTGTAGGGGAAGGGCGACAGGGACCGAAGGCTTAGGGAAATCTGGGTGGTGGAGTAAAGTTACGGCTTTGATCGCAAGGAACGAGGGCGATTGGTTTTGGGGGAATATGGTGAGGAGACTTGGAGATGGGAGTCGCACCTCCTTTTGGGATGGCGCCTGGGCAGGGGATAAGACGTTACGAGTGGCTTTCCCTAGGTTGTACCAACTTAGCCTTAAGAAAGAAGCAACGGTGGAAGCTATGGGGAAATGGGTGAACAACAACTGGATTTGGGAGGTTATGTGGAGGAGGAACTTGTTCGAAAGGGAGCGGAATTGGGTGGCTGATTTCTACTCCTTCTTGGAGGGCTTTTCTCCTACTACGGATTCAGCTGATTTCTGGTCGTGGGGTTCAGAGAGGAGCGGTTGTTACTCTGTTAAAGCTGCGTACCAACTGCTGGATAGTAGGGTGGATAGAACGAGTTTACGTAGGCCAACGGGGGTAGGTCTGAAATGTATTTGGAAGGCTTTTGCCCCCCTCAAAGCTAGGGTCACTGCGTGGAGGTTGCTTTGGGACCGTTTGCCGACGAAGGATAATGTAATTAAAAGGGTAGAGTTGAATGGTAGGGATAAAGATTGTTGTGGCTGTAGCGAAGGCTTGGAGACTGCGAAACACTTATTTCTCGACTGCCGGGAGGTGGAGCGTTTATGGAATAATATGATAGCTTGGGTCGGGTCTGCGTGGACTGCTCCGAATACTATCGAGAGTCATTTGCTTAGCTTCACTGCACTTCTACGAGGAAAACGGTGGAAGAGGAGGCTAGGGGGCCTGTGGATTTGTATTATCTGGGTGGTGTGGAAGTGGAGAAATGACGTGGTCTTCTCCAAGAAGGGATGGGACTTCCGACGGATTGAAGAAGAAATCAAATGGCGCTTTTGGAGTTGGTGCGTGGTGAACACGGAGGTCGACGGGAGGATGAGCTACTCAGTTTGGGCGTCAAATTATCTGCGTTCTTTCTGGCCTAATAACTGATTTCTTCTTCTTTCTTTAGTTCTGTGTGCGGTACCCCTTGTACCTCTGTAACTTGCTTTTATGTTCTTATCAATATAGCCTTTTTTCGGATAAAAAAAAAATAAAATAGTTTTGTTGTTACTATGAAGTTGATGTGTGTCTAATTAAGAAATTGAAAAATGACTTGAAAATTCAACTGCAAGAGGGCCGTTTTTTTACGATGCTGCTGCATGAGATGATTAGTTAAGCAAAAAACTAGATCAATTGATACTTTGTCATACAAATTTATTTTTCATTGACATAAATATCCTTCATGAGTATGACTATAATTTTTATGATCGTAAACCAAAAAACAAAATATATACGTCACGTACATCTTGAATTTGAATAATACTTATCAAGCATTGCCAATATGTTACTTTAAAAGAATAATAATGATGCCCTCTCTTTAATTCACAACAATTTTAGATTTAAATATGCCGCATTTATTCAAAATTCCATGAATGTTCCGAACTCAATTAAATAAAATGATAGAGAAGAAAAAAAAAATTGAGATCAACAAATAGTTGGCTGCTAAATTTCAATTGGCCAGCATCATTAAAAAATATTCCACCTACAATTTTAATTTTATTCTTTAGCAAAAACACAATTCTAATTTCCTTGTTTAGGGAAACCATGTACGTGAAACAACGTTTAACATAATAACAAAGTACGTACAAAGCCATTATTATATAAATATATACTTCCTCCGTTTTCTATGACTTGACCTGTTTTATGAAAGCGAATCAGACCAAGTTAGAGAAAACGGAGGGAGTATATTTTTTGATCGGAGGAATTACATTATAGTAGTACATAAAAAAAATAAAAAAATAAAAAAAAGGAAGGAAAAATCCAAGGCGATATCCCGATTCTTCCGATTTCTTTTCCTTTCTGCTCCGATTTTCCTTACGATAACTTCGTTTCTACTCAACTCACAAGTAAAAAACCTAATCAAAGATAAAACTCTGCAGTAAAAACCCGGCCACTAACTTATTCTCTTCTCTCTCTAGAATTTGGAGTAATCATGGGTGGTGATTCTTGCTGCTCTTCCCTCCTTTCATCTGGTACTTGATTTTTGCCTTTTTCACCCTGCAAAACACTTGCACGCACGTATTTGCATATGTATGTTTGGTGTGTATTTGATGATATAGGCAAATGTTTCTGTTTCCAGATGATGTTTCACTCTCTAGCCAAGATTTCCCGCATGAGTCCAGTGATTCGAGGTGCTTCATTTAATGCTTACCATTAAATGTTCCTAAGTTTTAAATAAATCCTATTAAATGTGTGAAGGCAACTAATTGTTGTGATATTGTGTTCTAATCATCGTGGTTAGTGGACATGAGGAAAGTTTGAGTCATAGATTAGAGAATCCTTCCGTGATCAAGGGTGCGAGGGTTTCTGATTCCGGTGAATTTCCTCGTGTAACTTCGGCTGCTGAGAAGCAGAAATTGAAGGTCTACACAGATGTTTTGAGGTGTTATGAAGATTTGCAGCCCCGGATTGACAGATTGGAGGAGGTTAAGAAGAAGATTTTGAGGTAAAATTAAATTTTGCGTTTGATGCATGCATAATTTTTTATTCAATTTTATACTTTGAAATATTGAACTTTGGTGATTGGATTTAGCTGATTGGTTTGCTTTATTTGTAGTTAACTGGACTTTGTGGATTCTTAATCTGATTATCTCTTGCATATGTTTCTGTGGTACTATGTTCATCTCATTTTGGTTTCTACAATTGTTTTGAGGGTTTTTGAAAAAGATGCTGAGTTTAGTTGATTAGGCTATGTCATTTTATAATCTTGGTAGTTTCATTTTCATCAAACGTGAATTTTCAGAACGATTGTAGTCAGTGTGCAACTTTAGTTGTAAGGGGTGCAGTGAAGATATTTTGATGAACTGCTGTGTGTTGAGCTCAGGTATGTTTTTTCTTGGATAGTTTACTTACGTTGTGATTCTTAACACAATTGTGTTATTCATTGTAAGTCATGTAAGATATGTATTTAGCATGCCACTTTTGATCTTGAAGTATGCCGCCCTTTTGCAGTATTATCTTTATCTTGAGAATGAGCTCTTCATAAAAGAAATTCTTGCATCGTCTGGTCTCTGTAGCTTAGAGTTTTGATCGACTTATGTTATGGTGCTTCATCTCAGCTATACTCCTGGTTCATGGGCTGATAAGGCGACTTGCAAAGATAAGAAAGAGCTTGTTGTGCCAAAAGCTACCTCACTCTTACTAATCGGCCCCAAGGCTTCCGGAAAGAGTAGTCTTGTTAACAGAATTTCTCGAATTCTTGAGGAATACATGTTCCTACCCCCAAGATCCCAAGTGTCTTGTAAAAATTCATATCATCCCTTGTCTCCTTCAATAGTCTTCTTCTTGTTTTTGGTTCTGTATTAATCTTGGGTTTATCTGACTTAAACTGGTGGCTCTTCTCCTGAAGACGGAACCTATTTCCTCCATGAGTACATGATTCCAAGAAATTCTGGTTCTTTTTGCTTGTATGACACTCGTGGTTTGTCTCCTGACTCGTCTGAAAATGTGGAAATGATCGAGCAATGGATGAGGAAAGGCGTAATTCATGGGAAGCTGATCATAAGGTCAAATATTATGTAAACTGTGTTTAATAGTTCTTGACTTCATATACATGTGGAGACTATCTTCTTAAACTGGTTCGTTTTACTCTGTTAAATTTTATCAGAAGTTCAGACAGTATTCCTTTTCAAACTCAATTAAGGTCTAAAGCTCGGACGGGCTCCCTCACCACCAGTCAGGCCAAACCGGTTAACTTTGTCATATTCGTCGTGAACGGGCTATCCGTGTTGGAGTCGATGGACAGCGCTGATGAAACAAAGAAAGGCTACTCTAAAATGATTGCTGCAAATTTCAACAATCCATTGTTTTCGTTCAAAGGTACTGATCACGAGACTTTTATCCTCAGTCGTACTTTTCTATATCTTCTCGAGTTCGTTCCTAGCAAAAAGTTAATCTCTTGTAGACGTTTATGACTATATATATGAAGAATTATATGATCAAACAAAACAAGCTCAAGATTGTAGAATCCATCAAAGTATGCCTAATTGTGTTCTCATTGCAGATGACAAGCCTGCTGTTGTAGTCACGCACGGAGATTTGCTGTCCCTTTCTGATCGTGCAAGAGTCCGTATTTATCTTGGAGAGCTACTCGGTGTCCCTCCAGTCGGACAAATCTTCGACATCCCAGGTAGGGGGGATTCGTAAGGCTTCACTGCTTCATACTAAGATTCATGCAAACCTAAAATCATGTTTAATTGTTCTGGATTGCAGAGGATAATGATCCTGCAACCACACTAGCAGTTTTTGATATGTTGATTTACTGCCTCGACCGAGCTGACCGAAATCTTCCTCCCAAACTCCGTTCCCAGCAGGTTAGTTTGCTCTCTCTCTCCTAAAATTATTAGGATTATCATTCAAGAAACTAATTTGGACGTTACTGATGGGCAAATGTGGCTGCATTCAGGAAGTCGATGATACAATGGTATTGTACATGTTTCTTTTCTGTCTCGTTCTCGGGGGATTATTTTATTGGCTACTATTGACCAGCCTCCCTCCCAAGTAGGCCGTGAAAGACATTGGATCTTACTGTGAAAAACAAATCATCATCGATCTTGGACCGGCCGTGGTCCCATATTAGAATTAGATCATTTACCTTCTCCTCCTTAAAAGACCTTGTAAATTGAGAAAGACATTAGATCTATATGTAGAGTTTGAGATCTTTCCCAGACAAATATGGATGACTTTTAACATATTTTATAATGCTTACTATGGATAGAAGTTTTGTTATTAAAGTCGGTTGAACTGAAAAATCGAATTAATCGATGTGGCCACAGTTGTAGAATGCAGATGTGTTGGTGCAACATAGCTACAGACAACTTTAACCGATTTGTTAGCCGATCGATATTAAAATTTGAAGAGAAAAAACCAAAGATATTTTAGAAAATTTTATAGCGTGTGCGCAAATGATGTATCAAAAAATTGTCTAGTTTTTTTGTTTAATAATGCACTCCTAATTTTCTGTTTTCTAATTCTATAAAATAAAAAATAAAAAATCCCAGCAATCAACAGGAGATAGTTGAGTCCCGAGGACGATTTATATCCCGCGTGCTATGCAAAAATCAAACCAATGTCTCAAACTGCAATTTTCAATATTCGAATGAATGTCTCCAACGGTATAATAATAATAATAATAATAATAAGCTATTATGAACAAGTTATTGGCTTTTAAAAATTTGAGTTGAATTTCATTACTACACCTACAATTTTAATTTCATTCTTTAGGATAAAAAAACACACTTTTGTGCGAATTCGTTATGAATACCACTTATCTTTAAAGAATGAAATGTCAACTCAAAATACATATAAAATAAATGTGGGCCATTAAAGAAAAACGTACGTAAAATTATAAAGAAAAAGAACAGACGTATAAATCTAAATCCGTAGAGATAAACATAAATAAATAAATAAATAAAAAATAAAAAAGAGGAAGGATGGAGGGAAATCCAACAGACGGCCACGTCATTGAGAGGGTTCCTAGGTGCAAGTGCAAGCAATGAATTTTCCGGTTATTTTCTTCGTATCTACTACTTTTCACTCAAACGATCAAGTTCTGTACTAATAATCTCTCACCCTCTCCTTCTTCTCGCTTCTCTTCTCTCTCTAGAGAATTGGGAGTAAGCTTAGCCAGCGATCATATTCATGGGTGGCGATACTTACTGCTCTTCTCCCCATTCAACTGGTACTTGATTTTGAACTTCTTTCACTTTGCAAATGCACCACACACACACACTTTCTATATAGCATTAGCATATATATGAAATGAAAGTATGTATATGTATGTTTTGCTTTATATATTTATCTTGTGTATGCTCGGTGATATATGCATATATTTCTATTTGCAGAGGATGTATCGTCTCCTACCCAAGATTTCCGGCATGGGTCCAATAATACCTATGATACAAGGTGCTTCATTTAATGATTACTTTTAAATTAAATATTCCCAGAAATTTGAAATATCCTTTATAATCTGAAGAATGATTATTGTGGATAGTTTGAATGTGATCAAGGGCGAAAGGGTCTGTGAATTTGCTGATGTCGGTTGCGAAACTTGGATTGACGAGGCTGCTAAGAGGCAGAGATTGAAGGTTTACACAGAGGTTTTGAGGAGTTATGAGGATTTTCACTCTCACAGTGACAGCTTGGAGGAGGCTAAGAATAAAATTTTGAGGTATAATCTGCATTTGATGCATCCCTAACTATTTATTCTTTATTATTATGAATCCAATATTTTGAAAAGTGGAACTTTGGGTGATTGGATAAATGTTCTGTTTCCTAGTTCAAATTGGCCTTCTGGGCTTCTTAATATGATGTTCTTGAATATGTTTCTGTGGTTCTTTCTTTGTCTTTTCTTTCTGTTTGTACAATTGTAGTATATCAGAATTTATTTACCACTATTTTAAACAGCTTCTGTTCTGAGGGTGCAGTAAAATATTCTGAGAGAAACTGAGTTAATTTTGGATAAGGAGAAAGAGAAATCTCTAAAATTTGGTGATTTCATTACACCAAACTTGAAAGAGGAGTCTCTAAATTTTGCTTGCATCTTCTGTTGTGTATTTCTTTTATTCATTGGAAGTCATTTAATAAGATAAGTACATGCTACTATTGATCTTCAAACATGAAGCCCTTTTGCAGTATTATCTTTATCTTAGTGAGCTCCAAATAAAATATGATTCTTACGATCTTGTTTCAGCTATATTCCCGGTTTATGGGATGATAAGGCGGATTCGAGAGAGTGTGATGTGCCTGATGCTACTTCACTCTTACTAATTGGCCCCAAGAGTTCAGGGAAGAGCAATCTTGTTAACAAAATCTCTCAGGCTTTCGAGGGCAATTTGTCCCTACCTGCAAGAGCACAAGTGTCGTGTAGATATTCATATCATCCCATCTCTCGTCTCTCTGTATCACCTGTGTTCCTTATCTTTCTTTTTTATTTTTCAGCATGTTAAGTTTTGGGTTCGTCTAATCTCTTAAACAGGTAGCTCTTCTCCTGGAGACGGGACCTATTTTCTCCACGAGTACACGATTCCAAGAAATTCGGGTTCCTTTTCTTTATATGACACTCGTGGTTTATCTGTTGACTCCTTTGAAAACGTGAAAATGATTAAGCGTTGGATGACAAAAGGTGTGTGTCACGGACAGCTGATCAGAAGGTCGAATATTGCATAAACTGTCTCAATAGTTCTTCACTTCATACGTGTGGAGAATATAATTTTACTTTGCTTTGCTTTGTTTGATTTTTCTTTTATCAGAAAATCAGACAGTGTGAATTTAAAAGCTCAGTTGAAGCGTAGAGCTCGTAGGAGCTCCTGTTCGGGTCAGGTCAAACCTGCCGACTTTGTCATATTTGTTGTAAACGGGCTATCTGTGTTGGAGGCGATGAACAGCGCTGATGAAACAAAGAAAGGCTACTCTCAAATGATAGCTGTTAATTACAACAATCCTTTGTTGTCTTTTAAAGGTACTGATCATGAAACTTCCGTCCTTAGTTTTATTTTTCTTAAGCATTTGATCATTATCTCTTCGTCTCCATTGTTCTGTTTACTTTGTGTAATAAAATAAGTTGACAATACATAATACTGAGTGTTTGAAGGATTATACGATCCATCAAAGTATGTGGTGAATTAGCTTATGTAATTTTTATCTATCTTAGAATAGGGCTAATTTTGTTTTTATCTCAGATGACAAGCCTGCTATTGTAGTCACACATGGAGATTTACTGTCCCTCTGTGATCGTGTAAAAGTACGCACGTATCTTGGAGAACTACTCGGTGTTCCTCCAACCAGACAAATCTTTGATATCCCAGGTTCAAGATATGATTGTATGCTTCAGTCTTCATAATCCGATTTGTGTGTAAAAACACCATTAATGTTGAGGATCTTGGTTCTTGCAGAGAGTAATGATACAGCCACCACATCAGCAATATTTTATATGTTGATTTACTGCCTTGATCGAGCTGACCGGAATCTGCCTACAAAAGATCTTTTTGTGGACAAGGTTCGTTTTTCTCTTCCGACTTAGGACATCACTTGATTACAAGACACTTTTACATGATTCCCCTCTCAAGATTTTGCATATATTATGATGGATTGAACAATTTGAACTTGTTCTATAGATTGATGCTTCATCATATACATAAATCATATCGATTGTCAATCCAGTTCTGTTTCTTATAGCAAATTTGGTCTGCAGGTGCAGGCTGTAGCAAACTTGCTCTTCTGGATTGTTGCAGCAGTCGTCATCATCGTCGGTTTGGGAATTCCAAGTCTCCACCGTAGTCACCCATTTAAGGCTCCGGTTCTGCACAGTTCTCGGCCTCAAGCACCACCCACTCCATCGTTAAACACTCCGGTTCTCCACTATTGTGAGCCTCAAGCACCGGCCCCTCCATCACCAAGACCCCGGTTTTCCACCATAGTGAGCCTCAAGCACCGGCTGCCCCATCACTAAAGAAGCCTCGAGCAAAGGCTGCTGCACCATCAAAGAAGCCTGAAGCACCAGCCACAGCCACTCGACCGGAAGTGGAATGGCACGAAATTCGACATTTGTGGTTGGAAGAATAGGGTGGGTCGTCACTATTTCAGACAACGTTATGGGTTCACTGTAACACAAACAAGTTTCTCTGGTCGGATTTAGTGGTGTATGGTAAACACAAAACCTACTATCTGAAGCTGAAGCTGATGACTGGACATAATTTCATATCATGAGATATTAATATCGTGTCCGGTTCTAATACAACAAAACACATATTCTCTCCACAAAAATAGATAATCTGAAAAATCTAATTAATCGGCCACATTTGTAGAATGCAGATGTGTTCGGTGCTTCATAGCTACAGACATGATGATGTTTTAGGTACATTAAAATTTGAAGAGAAAAAACATAAGATATTTTAGTAAAATTTATAGTGGGTGCATCCGTGCACTGTGCACAAATGATGTATCGAAAAGTTATGTTTAATAATTTTACAAACAAAAAATATTTTAGTAAATTTTATAGTTTTTTTACTTAATAACACACTCCTAATTTTCTGTTCTCTAATTCTATAAAATAAAATAAAAATGAAAAATAAAAATCCCAGCAATCATTTGGAGGTAATAATAATAATAAATAATAAATCTATTATGAACAAATTATTGGCTTTGAAATTTGAGTTGAATTTCATTATTCCACCTATAAATATAATTGGGGCATTTTCTCTAAAATACCCATTTTTCATAAGGGATTTGCAAAAATACACATTATCATAACAATGTTGCAAAAATACCAACTTTCCAATTGAATTACTTGTTTTGCCCCTCAAATTTATTTTATTTTTTGATCGGGCAAAGTTAGTAATTAGCTCCCAGAAATACTTCTCCTAGAATTTGTTCCCTCTAGGAATCGAACCTGAGACCTCCTGCTTTACAGGCAAGTCCCGTGACCATTGGGCTAAACCCAACGGTTCCCTCAATTTTTATCTGACAACAAAAAAAAAAGTGATGTGATGGACGTCAGTTTTTTTCAGTTTTGGATAGTGGGAAAGGGTTGGTTTTTCAGCTTTCTGTATTAATGCTTCGCAGGGAGGCTCCTATTAATGTTTATACTTTGAGCATCGCAATCGATTGCTATTGCCGTCTGAAGAGGGCGGATTTTGGACTTTCAATCTTAGGCAGCCTTTTGAAGCGCGGGTACGCGCCTAATCTTGTAACCTTCAACACTCTGCTTAAAGGTCTTTTCTTGTCGGGAAAGGTGGACGAGGCTGAAAAGCTGCTGCAGAAGATGGTGGCTCATGAGATCCACCCAGATGTGGTGACTTTGAATACTTGTGTGGATGCTTTCTGCAGACGGGGAAATGTCGAAGCAGCTGAAAATGTTTTCAAACTAATGATGGAGATGGATGTTCAACCCAACATCATTACCTACAGTTGCCTGATTAATGGATATTGTTCGAGAGGGAGATGGACAAAGCCAGAAACATCTTTGATGCGGCAATGAATTCTGGCCTCAAGCCTACTATCGTAATCTAAAGTACATTGATGAAAGGGTACCGTAAAAGGGATCAAGTCAATGATGCTTTGCATCTTTTTTATGGAAATTCCCGCCCAAGGGTTAGAGTACAATGTTGTCCCATACAACACAATGCTACACGCCTTCTTTGGTGCAGGCAGATTCGAGGAAGGCTGGAAGCTTTTTAAAGGGATGGAAGAATCTCTGCGATTATCTCCTGACACAGTGACTTACAATATCTTGGTGGATGGGTTGTGCTGTGCTCATCGTATTGATGAAGCGTTTACGGTGTTGCAAGCAATGGAAGATAAACGCATCCTTCCTGACATAGTAACATATAATGCTCTCATCAAGGGATTGTGTGCTGATAATAAACTTAGAGAAGCCATGGATCTTTTCCATAAGCTTCCATCCAAAGGTTTGCAGCTGGATGTCATAACATATAACATCCTTATTGGTGCACTCAGTGAAGAAGGTCTAATAGATGAGGCTAAGGATTTGATTACGCAAATGGTAAACAAGGGTTGTTTGCCTAATGGTGTGACGTACAGAGTATATGTTAGAGGTCTTCTGAAAAGGAACGTGATGCACGAAGCCATTCCCTTCTTGGAAGAAATGGTTTCAAGGGGATTCAGGCTTGATGCAACTAGTTTCCCTGTGCTGCTTCAACATTTGGATGCCGAAGGTGGAGGTTGTTCTATTTTTAGTGAGGTTACAAAACTTGTGCCAAGCAAAATCTTTTAACATAAATCAGTTGGAAAGAGAAGGTGGAGATAATGTTATGTTTCATCTTTTCAATGTTTGTCATCTCTTGGATATACTTATGTCTCTACTTTTTTTATAGTTATGAATGGTTGTGACTGTGAATATTGACTATGGAAGTCTTTGATTAGTAGGAACATCATGACTGAAGTTTTTTCTTGTATAGATTGAAATAGAGTTTATCATCTGTGAACAACCTCAGAATTCTGTTCATGACTGAAGTTTTTTTTCTTGTTAAGAGCTTTGAAGGCTTTTCAAGAAGAGAATTTAGTGTCATTTCATTTCATATAAGCTCTGATTTGTATTGGTACTATGATGAAACAATTTTGGGGTGGAGACAGAGCTGATGCTGCTAGGGTTCATATATCTGATGATGACTGTATTTCAAGGCCGGATAGAGAAGATTTTCTGCCACGTTCGTTTTCAGCGAAACATATTCCTCCAGTGGTGAAGGATCCGAAGTAAGCTGGGTCCACAGGCGCTTGCTAGCTGAAGAGGCTGCGGGAGGTGATTGATTGATGTGCTGCAAAGGTAGTTTCTGAATTCTCATAGCCTCAATTTGAACTTGTTCTATAGTATTCATCATATCTATTGTGAATCCAGTTCTGTTTCTTATTTGGACGTAACTTATAGCAAATTTGGTCTTGCAGGTGCAGGCTGTAGCGAACTTGCTCTTCTGGATTGTTGCAGCAGTCGTCGTCATCGTCGGTTTGGGAATTCCAAGTCTCCACCGCAGTCACCCAATTAAGGCTCCGGTTCTGCACCATTCTCAGCCTCAAGCTCCGCCCAATCCAACGTTAAACACTCTGGTTCTCCACTATAGTGAGCCTCAAGCACCAGCCCCTCCACCACTAGAGACCCCGGTTCTCCACCATAGTGAGCCAGAGCCTCAAGCACCGGCCGCCCCATCACTAAAGAAGCCTCAAGCGCCACCCACTCCATTGTTAAACACTCCAGTTTTGCACCGTAGTAAGCCTCAAGAACCGACCCCTCCACCATCAGAGATCCCGGTTCTCCACCATAGTGAGCCTCAAGCACCGGCCTCCCCAACATCAGAGAAGCCTCAAGCAAAGGCTGCTGCACCATCAAAGAAGCCTGAAGCACCAGCCACAGCCACTCGACCGGAAGTGGAATGGCACGAAATTCGACATTTGTGGTTTGGAAGAATAGGGTGGGTCGTTACTATTTCAGGCAACATTCTGGGTTTTGTAACATGAACAAGTTTCTCTGGTTGGATTTAATAGTCTATCTATGTAAACACAAAATCTACTATCTGAAGCTGATCATTGGACATCATTTCATATTCATTATTTATGTCTTTATGATGGATAACAACCTACATTTTTGTTCAAATTCACTATTTATCTTAAAGACTAAAATAAATGTCAACTCAAAATAAAATAAAATAAAATAAATGTAGTGCTATCTAAATAAAGCAATGACCAATGTAATAGTTGATTGTTCTATTGTTATTATGAAGTTGATGTGTGTCTGATCAAGAAATTGAGAACCACAATACAACGAACGAATGTACTACTAAAATCACTTGAAAATTCAACTGCAAGAGGGCTGTTTTTTTACGTTGCTGGTTAAAGGAAAAAATTAGATCAATTAATACTTTGTCATACAAAATTATTTTCGTTGATATAAATATCCTTAACGAGTAGGGCTATAATTTTTATGATCGTAAACCAAAAAAGGAAATATGTACGTCACGTACAACTTGAATTTGAATAAAATCTAGCATTGCCAATATGTTACTTTAAATTTATGTTATGTAAAACATAAAATCACCAACTTTTCAGCACGAGTATATACTTTTATGTTGTGTTGTGTTTATTTTATATTTTATCAGCATTTTTGCTAAATTAGGTACCAATCGGACTAAAGACCTAAACCCAATTTTGAAGATTTCTTTCATGATAATTAAAAAATATATATACACGAATTAATTGATTTTGAAAATATTATACAACAACCATTTAGATTTAAATGTGTCCATGAATGTTCCGAACTCAATTAAATGATATGAAAAAAAAAAAAAAAAACAAGACATCAACTAATATTACAGTAAACACGGAATTACAATATTATACTACTCCATAAAAAAGGAAAAAAGGATATGATATAATCCCAATTCCCAATTCCGATTTATTTTCCTTTCTGTTCCGATTTTCGTTACAATTACAAGATTCGTTTCTACTCTCAAGTCTTAACTCAGAAGTAAATACCTAAAAAAAAAAAAAAAAAAGTAAAAACCTAATCAAAGAAAAAACTCTGCAGTAAAAACCCACCAACTTATTCTCTCGTCTCTCTAGAATTCGGAGTAATCATGGGTGGTGATTCTTACTGCTCTTCCCTCCCTTCAACAGGTACTTGATTTTTGCCTCTTTCACCCTGCAACTCACGTATTTGCATATGTTATGTTCGCATGTATCTGGTGTATATTTGATGATATAGGCCAATGTTTCTGTTTCCAGATGATGTTTCATTGTCTAGCCAAGATGAGTCCAGTGATTCGAGGTGCTTCATTTAATGCTTACCGTTAAATGTTCCTAAGTTTTAAATAAATAATGTTTGAAGGCAACTAATTGTTGTGATCTTGTGTTCTAATCATCGTGGTTAGTGGACATGAGGAAAGTTTGAGTCATGGATTAGGGAATCCTTCCGTGATCAATGGTGCGAGGGTTTCTGATTCCGGTTAATTTCCTCGTGTAACTTCAAGTGAGGAGGCTGCTGAGAAGCAGAAGATGAAGGTTTACAAAGATGTTTTGAGGAGTTATCAAGATTTGCAGCCCCGGATTGACAGATTGGAGGAGGCTAAGAAGAAAATTTTGAGGTTAAATTTTGCGTCTAAGTTTTTTTTTTATTCTTTAATTTGAATTTTGTATTTTGAGCTAGATATTCAACTTCATTCGGTGATTGGCTGATTGGTTTGTATTTGGGGATTCTTAATCTGATTATCTTGCATATATATGTTATTCATCTTATTTTGGTTAATTTGTACAATTGAGTGCTGAGTTTAGTTAATTAGACTATGGCATTTTGAAATCTTAGTTGTTTCATTTTCATCAAACATGAATTTTCGCTACAATTGTAGACGTAAGGGGTGCAGTGAAAATATTTTGAAGAACCGCTATGTGTTGAGCTTAGGTTTAATGATTCTATTTTTTCTGGGATATTTGTGTTTCTTAACATGATGATTGTGTTATTCATGTTAAGAATGAGCTCCTCCTCATTAAAGAAAGAAATTCTCACATCATCTAGTCTCTGTAGCTTAGAGTTTTGATAGACTTAATTATGTTATGGTGCTTTGTCTCAGCTATAAAACGCATTATGGCAAAAAACGCATTATGGCAAAAAACAACCGACAGTAATCGGCGAGAGAAACAGGGAATTAACATATTCCAATCAGAAAAACTAAGAGAGAGAGACCATATCTAGATTTTGAAGATCTTAGATCAAAGAAGGAATAGACATCGCAACTTGCAATTTGAGAGATTTTCATAACAAAACAATTAGAGAAAAATCAAAATTGCAACTCGCAAATTTGAGACAGAGAATAGACTTGAATCAACATAAATCCAGAGAAAGAAAGATGATAAGATCCACATAGACGTGAAGAAGATAACAACCAATCATAGGTTGAAACAAACAATAAGATATATACCCGGTAAAAAAACAAAGAGAAACCAAAATCTAAACAAGAGAGCATCAAACATCGCTCTCGCGATTTCTGAGATTTTACTAACAAAAACAGAGAGAGGAGATCGAAACCCTAAATAAGAGATGCAAAAGACATCAATCATAGAGAGAATACAAGCAAAAATGAATTGCAGAGAAACATCACAATCCACGATTTCAACTAATAAATCAAAGAAAATTTGATAAAAAAAACATGGAAATCGATTTAATTGATGATTCAGAGATGAAGAATTAAGAAAACCTCGAGAATTCCCACAGAAAATATAGAAGCACCGCAGTGGAGATGTTGAAGAGACCCAGCGATCAACAGAGGAAAAAGAACACAACGGCAACCTGGCTTGTGATACCATGTTGGAAAACTAGAGAATCAACATATGGTTTAGAATTTGCAGAAAAACAATGGAAGAGAAATTGCAGAGTATAAGTCACATTCTTGTTCTTGTGCAAATCTTTTCCATCATCACTAGATATTTTACATGCTGCTCCTCTAAAGTTGGATAAGTTTTGATCCACCGAGAGTATTGCCAACATGTTCATTTTTGTCAAATTCCATTGCAGAGTATAAGTCACATTCTTGTTCTTGTGCAAATCTTTTCCATCATCACTAGATATTTTACATGTTGCTCCTCTAAAGTTGGATAAGTTTTGATCCACCAAGAGTATTGCCAACATGTTCATTTTTGTCAAATTCCAACAGCTCCTCTTTGTTGAAGACCTTATCCCCACCAGCCAATACTACATCTCCACTAATTGCCCAACTGCACGGAGTAAAATCATAACAACCCTCTTCCTTTCTGGAGGAACAAAGCGCATTAGGCACCTTATTGTAGCAATGGGGGACGTTGATGACATCCCCCAAAACACCACACTCATCCAACAAGTCACGAATGATGTGACACCGATACTTGATGCTTCGGGCTTTGGAAGCAATACTATAGCTCAAGAGGCAGTTGTGAATGTCGTCAGCAACCCCTTGGTGATCTAGTTGGAGAATCACTTTTCTGAACATTTGATGCAGCTTCAGCTCACGGAAGAGTACGACTCTCAAATGCTTTGCAAACAGCTCCGCTTCATACATACCATGAGGGCAACCAGACTCATCTCTCTTCATTGGATCCTTAGGGATGTCATAAATCCCCTTGACCCCACATCTAAATGGGAGTAGGGGGTTTACATCGAGCGCTTAAGAGATATGTGAATTGAACAAAGATAACTGAACTTGGGCTGGAGGGAAAATAGTGGGAGTGGATGCCTATGATTGGTTATACAAGTGCGCTGATGGAATGAGCAAAGACGAATCATTCAGGTTCATCAATTATTTCCACTTCATGGTGGACACCTTACAAGCTGCAAAAATTAAACCTTATCTAGTTTTTTATGGCAATTTTCCGTTGATGAAGAAGAAAAAAAGTGAAGGGAATAAGATAGATGATTATTCACAAGATGGCGTGGATTATGATGCTAAATAGTATGTCACAAGACATACGGCATATCAAGTTATGATGAATATGCAGAAACGAGACGTTATGGTTCTAGTTGCTCCGTATAAGGCGGACGCGCAACTAACCTACATGGCGTTGAATGGCATCGAGGAGGCTGTGATCACGGAGGATTATGACCTCCTTCCGTATGGGTGTCCCAAGATTATTTGGAAATTCAACCCATTCGATTCAAGTTGTCAATACTCCTCTCATAACTGGAATGCTAGCTATTGCAAGTTTACCAAGTATCCCGAGGTGAAGGGCATTCGCTATGATATTAATCTCAACTTTGGAGAGTTTAGGACAGACGACTTTTTATATTTTGTCTTTTGTTGGGTTGTCAGTAGAGGATTTTATGAAGCTGAAGAATGAATATACAGTAGAAAAGACATTGAAAATTACAAAGTTGAGTTCCAAAAGGTGTACGAAACATATAAATACCACTTGGTGCGTTGTACAAAGAAGGAAAAAATGAAGAATTTGTGGCCTCTTCAAGACGACGGGAAAAAGAGAGACTTTTTGGGGATTTGGATTGACGATGAAGACGCATGTGGCATCGCAATCGGAAAGAAACATCCGATCACTAGGGTTGATTTTGGTATATATGAACCAAAGGAGTGTAATGATGCTGGTGTGGAGAAGATCAGAAAAAGGTTTTGGCCTTCCGACCTATCTTCTTCGGTAGTGTGAAGATATAACTTCATCATCCCTATTGGGCATTTTCCCCACGAAGCTTTTTAAACTCTACCGACATATTTGTTGTATCTCTCTTTGGGGAGATCCCAAAATCTCTCACGTACTTCATCAATTGCTGCATCAAGTACTTAACACAAACCTTATTTTTAACTTCTTTGCGGTCCACCATATAATAATCCACGACGGATAAGCATTCGTAGTTGCAAGCGTCCAATGTCGTGAATAACCGTGACGTTGGCTATCCCATCGAAATCCATCCAAGAAAAAGTGGCATTTTTCAAAAATTGTGTCATACTATCAGGTGCTCTGTTACTGTTTCACTTAAAAGTGCTCGCAATAGAACGAGGTCTATCGTAGCCTAGTAAGCTAAACCCAATGTTGAATCTCAAGGAAGACTTAGCAGGGCAATTAATCATGTAGCACACAGAAAGCAAATAAAATCCTAAACACTCTAAGAAAGCAAGTAAATATTTTGGGGTTTTGGTTTTAATAATTAATCCTAGACTTAAATGAAAGAAAACAAGTAAATTAAACTAGATTAAAAATAATTAAAAGCAAGTAGAAAGAATTTCCGTCTATCACCTGGGATAAAAAAAAGTAAACTAAAAGAAAACAATAAATCTATCTAGGCATGAATTAAAGAGAAAACAATTAAATCTAAACTAGAGCAAATAAATCTTAACATGAATTTAAAGTAAATTAAAGCAAATAAATCTAAGCCTACGCAAATAAATAAAGGAAGCAATTAAATCTTAATCTAGAAAACTAATCTAAACTAATCAAAGCAAATAAAATTAATCTAGAGCATAAAATAAACTTACGAAACAAAGACTAAAGAAAGAGCGAAGAAAACGTCGAAGAACTTGAATTAAACTTGAAATAAAAAGGCAATCTTCAATCCAAAGCATCCAAAGCAATAAGTAAACCTAGAACTAGAGTTTTGATCTAAAATAACTAAATTAAATCTAACTAAGAAAAGCAACGTCTATGTTTTCCGTCCCCTCTCGACAATAACAATAAGCCCATGTTTGGTTCAAGTTTTTTTTTGTATGGAAAGAGAATCAAGTAATTGACTCCATTACATTTTGTTTGGTTTGAGTAATAAGTTATCTATTTCCATTATTTGGGGGTAATCCAATCCATTACATTGTTACCCCTCAAGAAGAAGGGGAAACAAGGAGAATGAAATTCCCTCACAAGTGATTCATTTTCTACTATTGAACCAAACACTCAATAAGAGTAACCATTATCATTATCATTCCCTTATTTAACTTGATTTCATTACTTGATTTCATTCCGTTTCTGTTACCCACTTGAACCAAACAAACACTAAATCATATTTATAAGTAAACAAGTCCCGTCTGAATTAGGAAACTCCAATAACTGCTCCTCAAGGCCGCGATAGCGGCTTCTCACTCCAGCCTCCAATGATAACAATTGAACCATTCAATCAAGGCCCACCATCATATGAGCCAAAATTAATACCCACGTATGCTACTTAAGCCCATGACCATGGGCTTTTAATTCCCACGTTTTATCCTCCAAGATCCACGTTCTTCTTCTACTTTATGCAAACCACCGTCATGCCTTCT